>CAUHTR010002814.1:0-21351 GCA_959609185.1 Schmidtea polychroa
ATCAGTTCTAGTAGGTAGTTAGGAGCCCGCTGGAACAATTACCCCCCCGGGGGGGGTTGTTCCACGATTTTTTTTGTTCCACGATTTTTTTTGTTCCACGATTTTTTTTGTTCCACGATTTTATTACGCAATTGTTCCACACTATAGTGAGGGGGGTTTTTTTGGTCCTGGGATTTTCAATACAAAAAAAATTTTTCAATACAAAAACGATGGTCCTGGGATTTTCAATACAAAAAAATTTTTTCTATACAAAAACGATGGTCCTGGGATTTTCAATACAAAAAAATTTTTTTCAATACAAAAAGGTGGTCTCAATAAAAAAGCATGGTAAATAAAGGTCTCAGGATATTTTCAATACAAAAAGCTGGTCTTCAATAAAAAAGCATGGTAAATAAAGGTCTCAGGATATTTTCAATACAAAAAGCTGGTCTTCAATAAAAAAGCATGGTAAATAAAGGTCTCAGGATATTTTCAATACAAAAATCCGATTATCACTAAAAAACAATGGTAATTTAAGGTCTCAGGATATTTTCAATACAAATAGGTGGTCTACACTAAAAAAGCGTGGTAAATTTTTAAAATAAAGTAAATAATGGGTCTAAAAAATTAAATTACAGTAAATTATGGGCTAAGATTTTTAAATTAAAGTAAATGATGGTCCAAATTTTTAAATAAAAGTAAATAATGGCCTAAAAATTGAATTACAGTAAATTATGGGCTAAGATTTTTGAATTAAGTAAATTATGGGTCTAAAAATTAAATTAAAGTAAATAATGGTTCTAAAAAAATTAAATTACAGTAAATTATGGGTCTAAAAATTTGAATTACAGTAAATTATGGGCTAATATTTTTGAATTAAAGTAAATAATGGTCCAAATTTTAAAATTACAGTAAATAATGGTCCAAATTTTTCAATTAAAGTAAATAATGGTCCAAATTTTTAAATTAAAGTAAATTATGGTCCTAAAAAATAAAATTAAAGTAAATTATGGTCAAAAATTTAGAATTACAGTAAATTATGGTCCAAATTTTTCAATTACAGTAAATAATGGTCCAAATTTTTCAAATACAGTAAATTATGGTTCTAAAAATTAAATTAAAGTAAATAATGGTTCTAAAAAATTAAATTACAGTAAATAATGGTTCAAATTTTTAATTAAAGTAAATCAAGGTCCAAAATTTTAAATTAAAGTAATGAATGGGCTCAAATAACTAAATTAAGGTTCTAAAAAATTAAATTAAAGTAAATATTGGTCCAAATTTTAAAATTAAGTAATCAATGGTAAAAAAATTTTAAATTAAAGTTAAATAAGTAAATTAAAGTAATAGTTTTTAAATAAGTAAATTAAAATAATGTAATAAGTAAATTAAAGTAAGATTTTAAAATTTATTAACAAAAAGTTGAAATAATAGAAGGTGTTTGAGAATTGAAATTTTTTAATGAAAATTTTTATGAAATAATTTTTTAAGTAATTTTTAATAGAAATTTTTATGGAATAATTTTTTAAGTAATTTTTAATGGAAATTTTTATGAAATAATTTTTTAAGTTAATTTTTAATGGAAATTTTTTATGAATAATTTTCAATGATAATTTTAGATGGAAATTTTTATGAAATAATTTTTTAAGTTAATTTTTAATGGAAATTTTTTATGAATAATTTTCAATGATAATTTTAGATGGAAATTTTTAAGATAATTTTTAATGAAAATTTTTATGAAATATTTTTCAAAGACAAATTTTAATAATAATTCAACAACAAACCAACAACTTAGTACCAACAACCAGTAACTTATGAACATGTATTAACAACCAGATACCTACAACTAGTTACTAACAACCACCTACCAACTACTCACAACCACCATCAACCAGCTACTAAGCATTAATTACCAACTACTAAGTAACTACAATCACCTACCAAGTACTAACAACTAAAAAAACCAACAACTAGCTACAACCTACCAAGTACTAACAACCAACAACAACCACCTAACAACTAACTACCACCTACCAAGTACATATAACCAACATCCACCAGGTACTAAGCATTAATTACCAACTACTAAGTACCTACAACCACCTACCCATTAACTAGCTACAACCACCTAACAACCAATTACCTGCTACCAAGTACTTACAACTAGATACCACGTACTAAATAACTCTCAAACAACCAGATACTTACAACCAATTACCAGATACCAAGTACCTACAACTAGTTACTAACAACTAGTTACCTGATACTAAGTACCTACAACCAACTACTAAGTACTAACAACCAAAAACAACCAACCAACTAGGTACTAGATACCAAGTACCTACAACCACCTACCCATTAACTAGCTACAACCGGCTAACAACTAGCTACAACCTACCAAGTACTTACAACCAGATGACTACATGAAATTATTGGTTAAATATGAAAATAAGGATTATATTTAGTTGTTAAGTAAATTATGGTGTAAAATTAAGAAATAAAGAATAATTAGGTAAATTAAAGTTAAAAATTTTAAATAAGTAAATTAAGGTTCAAAATTTAAAATTAAGTATCCAATGGTTCAAATTTTAAATTAAAGCTAAATAAGTAAATTAAAGTAAGATTTTTAAATTTATTATCAAAAGATTGAATAACCACCAACTTTTTTGAGAAATGGAATTTTTAATGAAAATTTAAATGGAATTTTTTTTTAAGTTAATTTTAATGAAATAATTTTTTAAGTTAATTTTTATGAAATTTTTTTAAGATAATTTTAAATACAAATTTTAATGAAATAATTTTTAAGTTAATTTCAATGAAATATTTTTCAAAGTCAAATGAAAATTTAAATGGAATAATAATAATAATAATAATAATAATAATAATAATAATAATAATAATAATAATAATAATAATAATAAAATAATAATTCAACAGTTACCAACAATCGGTTACTAAATATTTTTAACTAGGTGCTAACAAATAAGTACTTTCAACATGATACCACGTACTAACTAACTCTCAAACAACCACATACTTACAACTAACTACTTACAATCAACTAAATATTCTTTATTGTATTTATTGAATAGTTTTTAAATAAAAATTAATTTTTTATCTGTCTTCAAAAATATGTTTAATTACAATCAATAGAAAACCTTTTCAAATTTAACAAAAATGTTGATTTTCATCAAAAAACCACAACTTAATCACTTTAAAACACTACGTGAAATTCAAAATAATTTAGATTACAATGAAAGACTAATGAATTCTAATTTACAAAACATTCTTCTTTTAATTGATAACTTATTATTGCAACGTAAAATCGCATTCAATAAATACTTATCGTTGATCAGTTTTATTATATATACTCTGAGTTTATCCGACAGGATGTTTTGACCCCCTAAGGGTACTGGTCGTAAGGGTACTGGTCGTAAGGGTACTGGTCGTAAGGGTATTAGTCGTAAAGGTACTGGTCGTAAGGATATTGCTAACTCGCAATCCCCTACCTACCCATTAACTAGCTACTAAGTACTAACCACTATGTTTCAAACAACAAAATACTAAACACTTACAACTATGTACTAACAACCACCATCAAAACCCATCGAGAAATTAACAAATATCAACCTATAACTAGATACTAACAACATCGTACCAACTACCAAGTACAAGATACCAACAACTTAGTATCATCTACCAGTAACAATAAACACGTATTTTCAACTAGATACCAAGTACTTACAACAATATACCAAACGCTATCAGTTAAGTACTTACAGCAAGATACCAAGACTATCAGCAAAAATACTATCAACTAGATACCAAGTAACAACAATCAACTAACAACATATAAAAATAATAGCAATTAAATACAAAATATTCTTCATCACATACAATATCTTCTTATCAAAATCTAAAAAGTCAATCAGATACCAACTACCAAGTACCAACTACTAACAACCAACAACTAACAAATTGATCTTTAAAAGAAAATGCTCTTCGCCTGAAAATATTGGATGACAAATTAATTGAACTCAAGGCATCAATAACTAGGTAAAAAATTGATTAAATTTTTGTAAAAATTTTAAATTTTCAAAATAAATATCATAAAAATGTAATTAATGGACAAGAAAGAATTCTAGTCATTAATCATCCAGTAAATTAAAAAAATACTGATCATTCAAGTTGAATCAACTAAGATAATAAATTAATAAAAATTTTGAAATAAGATCTAGATTTAGATTGAATAAATTAATTTTAATTATTTTTTTAAAAGTAATACATGTACTCAAATTGATTGACTGATTGCTCAAAATATTCAAAAAAAAGCCTGTAAAGCATGGTCTTCATGAAGATGTTGAATCATGTGAGTAAAGTTATTGTAATTAATCAATCGGTTCTTATTAGTGCCAAAATGTGATTGATTAAGGGAGAATTGAATGGTAAATTATTAATTAAAATTTTCACACTGTAAACATTTTTAAATTTGTCAAATTAATATATCCATTTCTATTTTGAGTAAACAATTGTAAACCAGTTGCATATTTAATAAAAACCGAGCTGTTTGATCCATTATTTTGATAAGGCCGTCCAACAACACTATATATACAACCCCTTAGGCGAGTCAGACGATTAACACGTTTAAAGCTTCTTCAGAATCAAAAGATTTAATAAAATAAATAGACATTTTATGAGCGCTTAGGAGCAATTTTACGTTGGATAGGAATATTGTTGTAGATGTCAAGACTCCCATTCATTAATTTTGAGGAGATTTTGATAATTTTTTTGAGCGTGTGATATGTGAAGCATTATTGATAAGAACTTTTAATCCTAAAATCAATGTGCAGAATGCAGTGAATACGCGTGTGTTGAATGTTTTTAATTAAGTTTTTGTATGTTAATGTATATTGAATAATAGTTATGCTAAATAATTAAAAAATTAATTAAAATAATATCTTTAAAGAATTTTCAAAGTTTAAAATAATTGATTGTTGAAAATTATTTTTAAAAATAATTATTTAAAATTGTTTTTTTATAATTTAAAAATTTATAGATTTTATAATTTGTTTATAAATTGTCAATATTGTATAGTTATTCATCCGTCGTGAATGTAGGTAACGTGATGATGATGATAGTGATGCTATCGAAATATATAGTGAAAAAGATGTACCAATGGCGATAAAACAAATGGTTGCATAATTTTTCTTTAAACTTTCGGCATTCTCATTGAACATAATAATAAATATTTCAAATAAATTTTATATTTATTTGAAAAAAAATAAATTCATATTTTGTGTCATAACTGTCGAAAAAATCCAATTTTTCAAGAAAATAGATATATAAAGTAGGTAGTTAGTGGCGTACGGCAGCAATAGGGGGGGGGGGTAAAAAATGTTGCAAAATTTTGATTGCATAACTTTTTCCTAGACATTTTTTGATTACATAATTGTTGCCGTAATGCCCAATGTTTTCTGGGATTATAAATACAAAATTTTTTTTTTCAATAAACAAGCCAAGGATAAATATTATTAGGGTGGGTCTCCTTGGTCCTGGAATTTCAATAGAAAAGGTAGTCTACACTAAAAAAGCATGGATTATTCAAACTATAGTGAGGGGGTCTCGATGGTCATGAGAATTTCAATAGAAAAGGTGGTTTACATTAAAAACGCATAGTAAATTTTAAAATAAAGCAAATTATGGGTCTAAAATTTAAAATAAATTAAATGATGGGTCTAAAAAATTTAAGTAAATCAAGGTTCTGATTTTTTTTTTTGAAATAAAGTAAATTATGGTCCAGATTTTTCAAATACATTAAATTATGGTCAAAATTTTTAATTAAAGTAAATTTAGGTTCTAAAATATTAAATTAAAGTAAATAATTGTTCAAAATTTAAAATTAAAATTAATTAAGGGCTCAACTAAGTAAATTAAGGTTCAAATTTTTAAATTAAGTAAATTATGGGTCTAAAAAATTAAATTAAAGTAAATTATGGTCCAAATTTTTAAATTAAAGTAAATAATGGTCCTAAAAAATTTAATTAAAGTAATGAATGGGCACAAATAACTAAATTAAGGTTCTAAAAATTTAAATAATCAATGGTAAAAAAAAATTTAAATTAAAGTTAAATAAGTAAATTAAAGTAATAATTTTTAAAATAAGTAAATTAAAGTAATAATTTTTAAATAAGTAAATTAAAGTAAGATTTTTAAATTTATTAACAAAAAAATAGAAGGTGTTTGAGAATTGAAATTTTTTAATGAAAATTTTTATGAAATAATTTTTTAATTAATTTTTAATAGAAATTTTAATGAAATATTTTTCAATGATAATTTTTAATGGAAATTTTAATAGAATAATTTTTAAGATAATTTTTAATGAAAATTTTTATGAAATAATAATAATAATAATAATAATAATAATAATAATAATAATAATAATAATAATAATAAGAATAATAATAATAAAATAAATATTAATAATATATCAACCAAATACTATACAACACATAAAAAATTAACTAAACACATAAAAATAACTAGACACATAACAAAACATATAAACATTAACTAAACACATAAAAATGAACTAGACACATAAAACACAAACAAATGTAAAGTTATAAAATTTATTCAATAAAATTCTTCCTCATCTTCTCCAAAATCTTCATTTAATTCTTCCTCATCAGACAAAATAACATCATCAATATCATCTTCTGCAAAATCTTCATTTAATTCTTCATCATCTTCTCCAACAGTTTCTCCGACAATTTCTCCAACATTTCTCCAATATTAAATTCACTTAATCTTACATGCCCATATGCAAGACTAGTATTTTTCCCCACCCAAACCCTTTTGTCGTCTTTGTTTGTTAGTGCTATTTTCGTGTTTTAATTGTAAAAATTTGATGATTTTTGCTTGTTATTTTAGTTTGAGGAACCGAAAAAATCTGGTTAGTGTTATAACAATCCAGGTATGACTGATGTTTTATGTCACTACCTTTCAATGTTACACCTTTAGCCTTTTTTGTTTCCTCATCACCCAACAAGCTATAACATTTTGGTCTAAGAAAAAACCCATTCCTTATATTTAAGACCTTTATTCTCGTCTTTGAACTTTCCCAATGACAGAATCAAGGTTCTTACTATATAAGGAATGACAACTATTGTAATTGGATGTATCTAATAAATTATCTCGAATCATTGCAGGTAAAAGAACCTCAAGTTTACAGTTAATGACTTCGAGGAAAAAAGAATCTGTATCACCTGCAACGATATTAATTTTACAATTAAACTCATTGCGAAATGATTCCAGATCCTTATATTGCAATTCATACATTCTAAGTTTAGATAGATCAAGTACAGATTGACCAATGTAACTTGGTCTATCTAAACATATAGAATCTGAATTCAATAATGCCGCGATTAAATTATCATCTATTTTAATTGATTTTTTAAAAGTAGGCTTTGAAGAATATTTAACTAGTTTACCGGCAGTTGTACAAAGACGAAGATTCATTCTTCTCTTTAAATTTTCAACTGTTTTGCCGTATAAACTGTTATTTAGCAATTTATAATAATTTTATCTAAGTTATTTATGCTTTTTGACCGTAATTCAGTATTTGTATCTATATATTTTTAAAAATTGGAGATTGCTTAAATCTTACACCCCTATTTACATGTGTTACTTTAACACCAAGTTCCAAATATAATTTTAATAATCTCCAATGAATAACATAATTAGATTTTGGAAGATGTGTTAATAATAATTTTTCAACCTTAGACCCAGCAGGTTTCATTTTTTCAGCAGCTACAGGGAAATCATCCAACTTATCATGAAGCTCAGAAGGAATTACAAGATCAACTTCAAGAGTGTATCCATAAGACAAAGATTCAAGATTTAAATTCATACATTCATCCATTATTTTATCAAATCCATCAAGAACCCAACTAAATTCACCACAAGGTAATGATTGACTTAAAGCCCAACCATAAAGATTATTAATATCTATATATAGTAACTCTGTGTTCTCGTCGGTTTTTACGTAATGCTTATTCACAAAAGTAAGACCGCCTCTTATTCCACCCTCATAAAAGCTAAACATTTCGTTTTCAGTTATGAGCTCAATAGGTTCATTTAAAGACATTAATGCAGAAGACCAAGACATACCTGGAATTCCGAAATAATTCAAATGGTTCCAATCTATTGTGAGCAATGGATTCAACCGAAACTGATGAAAGAAATCAGCCAAAAGAAAACAATCAAGTTTTAGGTAGATCATCATATAATCTAATAAAGTTCGGCAATTAGTTTCTACCCAAATCTCCTGAGCTTTTTCATACTCAAGCTCAGTGACACCCTCCCAGATTGGGGTAATTCATACGTAGTTTGTAGAACATCTAAAGAAGTGGCGAATTATAAGGGAAGATTCCTTTTTCACCTACTATAGTACCAGAAAAAAGGCAGAATTAGTAAAAGGCAAAGATTCAAAGTTTTGACTGCTTTAGCTAAAGAATCATTGACAAATTGATAAGAATCAATGAATCTTAAGCTAATTTTGCCTAAATGAGCAATCAAAGAAATAAATTTTTCCGTCGTTATAGGGATGCAGCCTAAATTCCAATTTTAAATTTATTTAATCCATATTTAAGTATATGGTGCATATCGTATCCCTTCAAGTTATGAAATACAATAGGCAAAATTTTATTTATTTTTCTATTTACATTACATGTGCTACAAGCTGCACCCAAGTATTTCCCCGTAAAATGATCGTGATCTCTAACAGGATCCACGATAGATTTCAAACAAAGATAGCAAACGGAAGCACTAAGGAATTGTTGTTGCTCAATTTTCGTTAATTTAATCATAGGTTTCCTACCCATTTTATAATAAAAAGGAAGAACCTTATTTAATGCTATATCCTCTATAGCACTTAAAAAACTCTCGACGCAATCTAAACCTATGAATTGTTGATAAGATTTAGATCCGTCAAAGTTATTTACAAGTAAAAGACCAGCAGATATTGGCATGTGTCGTTGGAAATGAAGATTATCACAAGGTAAAATAGCCTCAAAATCGGCATAAACTACAAAAGGAGGAGTTACTGTTTTCGACCAGTCAGTAAACTGTAAGAATTTATTTTGAGGGAAAGTATAAAGAGTTGTTCCTAATTGATTACGTTGCATAATATTTCATGTTTTCTAGTGCGTGTTTCAACCTAAATCCGTTCAAACATCGATGACACCATAATGATTGTATGCGTGTAGGACAAGTAGTGTTGATACCACAATTCAATAACCTATTTAAATTACTTATAGCTACGTAATGGAAATTGTTTCCTTTATTTAATAATAGCAAATTAATTACAGTTCCATTCAAAACTTTGGAACGATGTATAATGTCTAAATGTGGATGTTTTAAAACGTAATTATCTGTTAATTGTTTGTTATTGTCATAAGAAAAAACGTTAATTATTAAGCCGGGATTTTTAGCCTCGAATTTTCTAATGTCTTTTAATTTCATGGGTAAGTCTAATGGGTTATATATTAACTCAGATAAATTATAACTCGATGTCCTATTTCTATATTGTGTAACAACCTCATCATATTTTAAAATAGCTAAAATGCTATATAAAAAACATGAATCATCGGTGTTTTTTACATTAATTAAGCATTTTTTATTTTTTAGACAAGTAGGTAGTTCAATGAAACTCCTACCACTTAATCTACTTAGCCTACTTATTTTGTTATGGTGAAGTGAATTTCAGTTATTTTTTTATGATCCAGCTACTACCTAACTCTGTAATATTTATTATTTTCTCATTTAGCTCCCTAATTCCTTCGTCAAAAAATGTTGAAGTTAAAGGTTTTGCGTAATTGGAGATATTATTAACCTTTATTTCCCCGTCTTTTTCAAATTCGATAGTTATTCCGAATTGAATTTTGACGGAGCCTAATTCGTTAATAATATCTCTCAATTTTATAATTAATTGTTCTGGAAATATTATTTCCTTTATATTTAAGTCGCTAGTATTTAAACTTAATATTTGATGTGTACCCCTTAGATCTTTTTGTACTATGGGAACATTACCACCTATTTGCACATTGGTACTTCCATCCCAAGAGTCGAGTGAAAGATTATCCAATCCATCATTGGATTCACCTACATCCCAAGAGTCGAGTGAAAGATTATCCAATCCATCATTGGATTCACCTACATCCCAAGAGTCGAGTGAAAGATTATCCAATCCATCATTGGATTCACCTACATACCAAGAGTCGAGTGAAAGATTATCAAATTCATCATTGGATTCAGCAACTAATCCGACCTGGGATTCAACAAAAGGCAATCCGACCTCGGATTCAATAAAAGGCAATCCGACCTCGGATTCAATAAAAGGCAATCCATCATTGGATTCAGCAACTAATCCGACCTGGGATTCAACAAATGTATTTAATTTAATTTTTTTATTAGTAGTATTTATTTCAATAGTTGAAGGTCGTTTAAAAACAACATCTTTTTTAAAATTGAACCTATCTAAATGTTGTTTATGTTTATTATAAAAAACATTATATGTTAAGGGCTCACTAATCTTACATACGGGGCATATAAAAAAAGTTATATTATAATATTTTTTAGTGTAATAATTCTCCATTATAGAATGGCAATTATTATTATGTTCTTTCGACGAACAATAATTTGGGTAAAGTATACCTAAAAATATATACATTTAAAAATGTGGCTAAAACATTTGATAAAAATATTAAAATTTTCTAATAGTTGTGCATGTATGCATCCAATCAAATTAATTATTTGCTATAAATGATAATTAGTGAATTAAATTTAACAAAAAATGTCTACTATAAATAGTATCCTATTAGAAGAAAATAGTACATCAGTTATAGGTATGGTATGTAAACCTCCTATTCAGTTCTTTCAATATAATATGTACTATTTGAAATATCCTATTACTTATTCATTCAAGGTATTTTTTTATTTAATTATTTAATATTAATTTGTTATAGGAACCAGTTAATTTAAAAACTTGTCAATTCAATATTCAAATTGGAGATATTGGGGAAGAAGATAGAAAAAATCTTGGAGAAATTCTTAAATTAATTAATAAAGAAATGATTTTTAATGAAAAATTTACATTTATCAATTGTGAAAAAGGATGTAAATTAGATGAAGATAAAAAGTCAAAAGTTCGAATACTTATTCAAGGAGTCAAGATAAATGGAGTTATAATTAAACCAATTTGGAAAATTACAAATGTTTTTGAATAAATTTTTATATTTAAGTGTTATTTTAAATTAAATGTTGTTGAAAAAATTTTAAAGTTAATAATTATTTAATAATAATAAGGGTGAGATTATTATATTAAAGACTACTATGTAGCTACGTGCTCACTGTAGACTACATTATTAGTATTAAAGACTACTGCATGCTCACTGCAGACTACTATGTAGCTACGTGCTCACTGTAGACTACATTATTAGTATTTATATTAGAGAAGTAGCTGCATGCTCACTGCAGACTACTATGTAGCTACATGCTCACTGTAGACTACATTATTAAGTTCTATCATTATAAAAAAAAATTTGCGAGGGATTTCCCCTTATTTCATTATAAAATTTTATTTAAAATATTAGTAAAATATTAGATTATAAAAAATGAGTGAATTTCCTCTTAAGATCAAATAAAATTTTATTAAAAAATTATATAAAAATATCATTAATAATCATTAAAAAATATTAGTAATTTCATCTTATAAAATTTTATTAAAAAATTGATAAAAATACTTACATTTGACATTTTTTTTCATAGTTTCATTCATTTCAAAATTTTTTTTCATAGTTTCATTCATTTCAAAATGTTTATTCATAGTTTCATTCATTTCAAAATTTTTATTCATAGTTTCATTCATTTCAAAATTTTTATTCATAGTTTCATTCATTTCAAAATTTTTTTTTCATAGTTTCATTCATTTCAAAATTTTTGTTCATAGTTTTATTCATTTCAAAATTTTTGTTCATAGTTTCATTCATTTCAAAATTTTTGTTCATTTTCATAGTTTTTTAGTTTCAATCTTTTTTTATCTAAAAAATAATTAAATTTTAATAATTAAAAAATAAAATTCTTACAATCCTTGGTACTAGCAAATTATGAGCAAATTTTAAAAACAAATCATTTATATACTTCTTCTTCTACTTAATACACTATGTAATAATTAAAGGATTAAATACCTTGCGTAATAATTAAATTTGATACATTGCGTAATAATTAAATTTGATACCTTGCGTAATAATTAAAGGATTTAATATCTTACATAATAATTAATTAAAAATTTATTGAAATAAATTTTAATAGTCAACTAAAAATTTATTGAAATAATTAAAATTTTAATAATCAACAATTAATTGAGAATATTAGGTTGTTTTGTGAATAAATTATTTTAATTGTGAATTTTGTGAATAAATTATTTTAATTGTGAATTTTGTGAATAATTTAAAACAACTTTTTATTATAAAAATTTATTTCATTGACTTTAACCAAGCCAAACAATGTTGTCCACATGTTTTTGTTATAGGATTTTGGTAACGTATTCGATTGTATTCAATTGGCATTGACATTGATTGTAGTTTATTGATTAATATAGGCGGATAATAGAATCCCATTGGATCAAATGCATATATTTTGTCTGGTTTCACGTATACTGCAAGCCAATGTTCACCATTCAGATTAGCGGATTGAGTATTTACAATTATTGCTTTGTTGACATCTAAATAAGGTATTTTGTCTAATGGGAAAACACCTAGAAATTCTTTTCCTAGTAATTTTCTTCCGATAACATGTATCTGAATAGAACTAAATTAATAATAATTAAATAATTTAAATTAATTCTTACTTCATATTTGATTAATCAACTTTCTATATTTGGTTTATATTATACCAAAACAGTACGAGTAGATGTAATTTGAATTTCTTTTTCAAAAACTCCATATACAATTACAGAAACAGCTTCAGTAAGTGAAGATGCGAATTTAATATCTAATCGTAAATTTCCACTTTGTGGTAACTGACTTTGATGAAGATCAAAATCTGGTGCCAATACGAATGTAAAGAATGGATACTTGCTCTTAAAATCAGACATGGTGATACCACAATTCATATTTTTATTTAGATAACCCATATTTCTAATAATCGATTGCATATAACTTGTACTATAATCATCATTCTCAAAATCTTGACTATATTTTTCGCGATAATCACTTCCTTTACTTAAAGTTATGGACTTGACATTAAAGTGATCAAATATAGAAAATGATTCTGAAACGATCCACTAAATCTTTTACTAGATTGAAATGCAACAAGAATAAAATTAGGTAATCGTCTATCTCCAAATATTTGTTCTTTATAAAAGAGGAAGAACCAATAGGTAATGAGAAATCAACAACTTCTTTGCTTCTTAAAGGATAAATTGCATTTTTTGTAGACAGACCAATTTGATGTCCTGCCAAAACCGATGGTTCAACACGAACTCTTCTAACCATTAATTTTGCGTCTAATAATAAAATTTTCGGTTCAATTTTCGCACAAGTTAAACTAAGTGTTGGATTTGATCTTGTTAATTTAATTTGAACACTAACACCTGGTAGTAAATATTTAGGTTGATCAAAGAAATCAAATTGAAGTGGGGAACATAAAGAAAAGGATTTTGATTTTTCAATCCATGTTTTTCTCGTAAGATCTTTGTTAGTATACCCCATTCCACCTAAAGATGTTCGTTTAGTATCTCCGTCATAATTTATAAGTGTTTCAATTAATGCTTTGTGGGCAAATCTATCATTTGATCCTTCAACTTTGATTGAATTAAAAATTAATTCAACATCTTTAAAAGGGTTTGGAAGAAGAAA
This sequence comes from Schmidtea polychroa, assembly GCA_959609185.1. Lineage (NCBI taxonomy): Eukaryota > Metazoa > Platyhelminthes > Tricladida > Dugesiidae > Schmidtea > Schmidtea polychroa. The sequence goes on from CAUHTR010002814.1 coordinate 13,896, forward strand.
TTATTTGGAATTACTTCTGATTCGCCTAAATTCTCACCTAAATTATTAACAACTTTCAATTGAATATATAACAAAGTATCATTCAAATCTAAATATTCAGTCTGCGATCCGTTTATGTAAAATTGAATCGAAGAAGAACCAGCATCTGTAATTGAATTCCTTGGGTATATATCTTCAAATGCTCCATGTTCAATCACTGCTTGGGGAGAAGGTCTATCAAAAAGACATAATTCTGATTTAGCACTAATCATTTTTCAAAGATGGTACCATATCCTTTCATTCTTTTGTTTATATGTTTCTTCATAATTTTTCGGCGTTTAAGTATTCCGCCTTTTTGTTCTTTATCATTTTTAAATACATCGGATACTTTATTAATTACTTCAGGTAAATGTTGCATCACAGCTGGTAATGATTCTTTAATTTCAGAAATTGCATTTGATTTTAAAGCAGGCAAGATATTTGCATTGTTATTTATTACGTCATTAGCTGTTTTCATACCAAAATTTCCTATTCGTCTAAGAATTGGGAGTGCAAATCTACCTATTGTCTTCAACCAACCGGTTCCATATTGTTTACCAACAAAATATGGTAAATCACCACCGGATTGGTTACTACTATAAAAATGTATTATGTCAGGATTACTCATTTATTTTACGAAAATGTAATGTCAAGTATGTTTATCTTCTTTTCCAAATATATATTTTCCACTATCATCTCGTATATTGATTTCTATATTGTTTATATATGAAGACGATACAGGTAAGTACATTGGATTCTTTTCAATTATTTGTACTAAATCATCTTTTTTATGTTTTTCCACCCAAATACATTTCAAAAGAGGGACCAATGTATCACCAACAATAATTGGTTCAATAATATTTGTATAGATCATCAATTGTTGATTGCGTTGTAATACTTCAGGTTCTTTAAAACCAATAATAAGTTTGTCAGTATATGCTTCTTCTAATAATCCTAAACTATTAGCTAAAAATTTACTAAATTGAACTTTACTGACATCATCATCCATTACAATTTTAACAATTTTTCCTTTTTGAATATCAACAGATTTAAATGGACGAGGATAAAAGAGTGATAGTTGATCATTTATTTGTGAAAGATCTGTAATGATATTTTCTTCGAATGTATCAGTAAACTCGACATCGTAATAATATTGTATAGTTAATCGAATTGTATCAAACTTTATTTTTCGATTATTTGGAGGAATAGTGATTTGGTTCAAGGTTTGTTTAAAAGTTATTTCTTTTTCTGAAAATCCCAATTTTTGTGCTTCTTTAATACTATCGAATTCTACTTTAAAAGGTAAATATTTACAATTAATGTTCAATGTATTTCCGTCAATATATATTAAATAAAATGGAGAGTCGTGACTGATTGTATATTCATTTTTTTCTTGGTTATAGTAAAAGTATTCATAACTTGTATGTAATACACTTTTACTATATTTGACATTTGAATTGTTGTAAAAGGAAAATAATTATACACAAAGGTAAAGTCCATGAGAGCTACTTCCCATTCACCATCCAAGTAAATAGGATTTTGAAATTCAACATTAAATTTACCAGCTTCATTATTTGGATGAGTCTGAGGACAACTATTAGAAGGTAAATTCACATAAAATCTTTTTTAATCATTTATTTTACGAAAATGTAATGTCAAGTGTGTTTTTGTATCTCTACTAAATTTTATTAATTTTCCACTATCATCTCGTATATTGATTTCAATGTTGTTTATAGAAGAATTAGAAATTGGTAGATACATTGGATTCTTCATTCTAGTTGCACAATTTCTCCTTGTTCATATTTTTTTATCCAAATAGATTTCAATAACGGAACTCTTACATCTCCAACAGTCAATGGTTCGATAATATTTGAGTAAATAAACATTTGTTGATGATGATTAAATAATTTTGGAATTTTTGTTCCAATAATTTCTTTCTCTGTAAATGTTTGTCTCTTTAATCCCAACGTTTTTGTTAAATTTTTATCAAAGGATATTGATGAAATGTTATCAGCAAGACTTATTTTAACCAATTCATTATTTTGTATTTTTAAATCTTTAAAGGGAGACGGATTAATTGTCATTAACTGACCATGTATTTCAGATAAAGTATTGATGTATAGTTCATCTTCGAAATAATGTTCAAATTTTGTTTTTTCAACAACGCTTATAATTATACCAAATTGATCAATTGTTTTATCTTCTGTAAATTTTGGTAATTTAATTCGAAAATGATCACTATCACTAATAACCGATACTGATTTTAATCCAAATTTATTAGCATGTTCAAAATCTGGAAACGTTATTTTAAATGGAACATGTGGACAAACAACAACCAAATTCTCATATCTTTCAATGAACATGTCAACTTCAGGAGTATTTTTAGGATTTATTACTTCAAAGGTTCGATTTGAATTATTTATTCTAAAATATTTAATTTCTTCATTCATCTTTACTTTTTCATATTGTATCAATGAATTACTGTAATAAGGAAAAGTATTATACACAAAGGTAAAGTCCATGAGAGCTACTTCCCATTCACCATCCAAGTAAATAGGATTTTGAAATTCGACATTAAATTTACTAGCTTCATTATCAGGGAAAATAAGAGGACAACTATTAGAAGGTAAAATAATATAAAAATCTTTCATAATATTTATTTAATCAATTGATTTTCAGATATCCAAGATGGAGTTTCATATCCATGCCATTTAACATAGTATTGTTTATATTTACCATCTTTTTTGGTTTTTAAAATCTTTTGAATTCTAAATATTGTAGGAGCAGGAATTACTTGGAGTTCTTGTTCATAGAATTTACCAGTGATTGGTTTGTTTTCATGATCAACTATCACATACATGACAGGATTCTGTTTTGTATCGATTTTAAAAATTTGATATACTTCATCACTCCAATTATTATCAAAGTTTTTGATGAATGGTGAAGAATTGATTTTACTAATTCTTACATGATCACCAACCTTGTATTTTGGTTTATTGATTTTCTCTAACTTTGGTTGATTTTTAGTAAAATCAGCAGGTGTTTGTCCTTTTAATCCTCTGTGTGATGAATGATTGTAACTGAAAATAATTTTTGGCAAAACATTTATCCAAGTTTTATTACCTTGATATACAAAATATTTTTTCAAACGTTCTCTTAAAGTTCGATTAAATCGTTCTACATGAGCAGCTTTGAACTGAGAAAATACCGAGTAGTGGTTTATTCCTTTGATAACCTCTTTAACTTTGCTGTTATAAAATTCTTTACCTAAATCATATATTTAAAAATTAATTAATTAAATTTAATTACCTAAATCCGTTTGTAAATTAATAGGTTTACCATCTGCAAACATTTCTTTTATCGCATCAGCCATTTCATTTGCAGATTTAGTTTTTGTAGGAACAGCACGAGCATATCTATTAAAAACATCTATACAAGTCAGAATATATTTGTACCCCTTGTTAATTTTTGAATAAGGTATCATTTCCATCAAATCCATTTGCCATACATCATTGTTTCCAATTGTTTTGTATGGTCTTGTTGGAAATCGTTTCAACATTGGTTTATTTAAACTATATGCTAATTGATTAGATAACCATTTCTGAGTTTCTTTCTTTGAATTATTCACTCGTTTTGTTAATTTTTCTACGCCACCAAAACCATCTGGATCTTTTGGGTTTGTCCATATTGTTTTTAACTTTTTCTCTATTGTTTTCACTTTTTTCACTTTTGTTTTCACTTTTGATTTCACTTTTTCCACTTTTGTGTTGGTTTTGTGATACGTTTCCTTCATTATTACAACAAGTTGTCAAAATATTAAAATCTACAATATTTTTATTTGGTAATGAACTCTTGACACCCATTAAGAACTTAATGATGAGATTGCACTAATTGCAGATAAGACTATAGGAATTAATGCACCCAAGAACCCTCCTTTTTGTTTATATATTATCTTTCTCATTAGACGACGATTTTTTGTATCAACTAGAGATAAAAGTGATCTTTTATGTCTTTGCAATACTAATCTTTTAGCTTTAGTATATTTACATTACCACGGACAACATTTATAATAACTTCAAGTAAATCATCAATAACAAATGATGGAAAAAACTGTAAAATTGATATTCGTTTCGAATTTGGTGCCTTTATTAAAGCATTAAAATATGGTAAACTCCGTTCAAATTTCATTATTATTATTAATTTACGCGACAGATTGTTTATAATTTGATCCACTTCTTGATTTGTTTCTTAGTTTTTGTACTTTTTGTACTTTTTGATCCACTTTTTGTTTTCTTTGTACTTTTTGTTTTCTTGGTAATTTTCTTCGAAACACTTGGAAGATTTTTAACAACTACTTTTTTAAATGACATGATTAATTTTATTTAGTTTTTAGTTTTGTTTATAAATCGTAACACCGTTTATATTAAAAATATCAGTTCTAATACGCATATCATCTGGACATTGTTGTGTAAAATCAAAAAATAAATATCCATGAGGAATTTTGTCGCATCTTGGAATGAATCAATCAAATATTTTCTATTATTTGGATAAGCTTGTCTTGCAAGAAAATCTATTATTGTTTGATCTCTAGGATTTTTGAAAATAATTAAATATTGGACATTTAAATTACGTGTTCTATGACTTCCACCTTGATGAAAAAGATTTTGTGTAATGAAAATAACTGTAACTCCGCAATGTCTACTGATTTTTGTAAATAAATTATTAAAATCTTTTTCTTTATTTGCTTCCTGGTACAGATCATCGATAATAATAACATCACCTTGGCGTAATCTAGATGACCAATTTTTATCAAATCCTTTAATTATTGTCATTTTTAACTTACAGAAACTGTTTTGAGTTAATCCATGTTCTTCATCTGCACCTCGATGCCAATATATTTTATTAAATTTAGATTTAAACATGTTTGATTGTAATAAATTACATACAAATAAAGTTTTCCCGCTTCCACTAGGTCCTACAATTTGATATACTGCGTCATTTCTTAATTCCATTTTTTAATTAAATTATTTTATTTAATTTGTTTATAATTACAATAATTAGAATGATCAGCAACATTAATTATAGAGGAAGATGTGTAGTAAATGGAATGAAGTTCCCATCAGGAAAACCTCAACATGTTGTTGACAGAAGTGGAAAATATCCAATTTTATTCTTCAAGAGCGGGAAATGTAGGATAATGGGATGTAAGAAACCATTACAGGAAGGCGATCTCAAATATCAAATTCAAGATTTACAAATCCAATCAATTACATTAACGATAGATATGGGTACATGCATTGATTTAAATGCATTATCAAGGAAAACCGATAGTTACTACGAGCCTGAAATATTTCCAGCTTTACGTATTCTCAAGTATAACCCACTATGTGTAAATGTTTTTTCAAGTGGGAAAGTTGTTATATTAGGGATTAAAACATTTGATTATTTTAATCAAATTCAAGAAATTCAGAAATTCATTAAATCATTAACTATAAATATCACAACAAATGAAGAAATATTGGAATATTTATTAAGTTAATTAAATTAATTTAATTAATTGTGTTTAAATTAACTGAATATCTACAATAACAAAAATTCAAAAATGGATGACGATAAGCAAGCTTACATATTCCAGACTATATTAACAAAGATGGAAGAATTGTTCCCGAATATAAAGAACAGACTTTCGTATTGTGCTCCGGAACTATTAGCTTATAGAATCAAACAATTAACGGGGATCAATATAGAAGAACTTATACGAAGACATTTCGAATCTGTCCAAGAATCGAGATTTAAATGCATAGACGATTGTGAAGTATGTACGGATCCGATGAAATTACCATGTCCGTTTAGATGTAGATGCTGCCAAGAATATAAGATGAAAGAAGTTGTTCATATTTTACTAGCAGAATTAAGAAGAGCTTATTACAAGCAATTATTGGATGAATAAATTTTATATCTTTACATTTGTTATTTGTTTGTGTCTAGTTCATTTTTATGTATTTGGTAGATATATTAGGTTATTATTATTATTATTATTATTATTATTATTATTATTTCATAAAAATTTTCATTAAAAATTATCATTGAAAAATATTCCATAAAAATTTCCATTAAAAATTACTTAAAAAATTATTTCATAAAAATTTTCATTAAAAAATTTCAATTCTCAAACACCTTCTATTATTTTGTAATTAAATTTTAAAATCTTACTTTAATTTACTTATTACATTACTTATTTAAAAATTATTACTTTAATTTACTTATTTAACTTTAATTTAAAATCTTTGACCATTGATTACTTAATTTTAAAATTTGGACCTTAATTAACTTTAATTTAATTTTTTAGAACCTAAATTTACTTTAATTTAAAAATTTGGACCATTATTTACTTTAATTTAATTTTTTAGAACCTAAATTTACTTTAATTTAAAAATTTGGACCATTATTTACTTTAATTGAAAAATTTGGACCATTATTTACTTTAATTTAATTTTTTAGAACCTAAATTTACTTTAATTTAAAAAAATTTGGACCATTATTTACTTTAATTGAAAAATTTGGACCATTATTTACTTTAATTTAATTTTTTAGAACCTAAATTTACTTTAATTTAAAAATTTGGACCATTATTTACTTTAATTGAAAAATTTGGACCATTATTTACTTTAATTTAATTTTTTAGAACCTAAATTTACTTTAATTTAAAAAAATTTGGACCATTATTTACTTTAATTGAAAAATTTGGACCATTATTTACTTTAATTGAAAAATTTACCACGTTTTTTAGTGTAGACCACCTTTTTCTCAGGACCAAGGAGACCCACCTGAATTGAACTAGAAAAAATCCATGCTTTTTTATTGAAGACCGCCTTTTTGTATTGAAAACATCCTGAGACCTTAAATTACCATGCTTTTTTATTGATAGTCGGATTTTTGTATTGAAAATATCCTGAGACCTTAAATTACCATGCTTTTTTATTGATAGTCGGATTTTTGTATTGAAAAAATTTTATTTGTATTGAAAATCCCAGGACCGTCGAGACCCCCTCACTATAGTCTGAATAATCCTTGGCTTTTTTAGTGGTAGTCGGATTTTTGTATAGAAAAAATTTTATTTGTATTGAAAATCCCAGGACCATCGAGACCCATTCACTATAGTCTGAAAATTCCATGCTTTTTTATTGGTAGTCGGATTTTCTATTGAAAAAATTTTATTTGTATTGAAAATCCCAGGACCATCGTTTTTGTATAGAAAAAAATTTTTTGTATTGAAAATCCCAGGACCAAAAAAACCCCCTCACTATAGTGTGAAAAATTGCGTAATCAAAAGTTGCAACAAAAAAAAGTTGCAACAAAAAAAAAGTTGCAACAACCCCCCCCCCGGGGGGGGGGGGTAATTGTTGCAGTACGCTCATAACTACCTACTATATAATAT
>CAUHTR010002815.1:0-32500 GCA_959609185.1 Schmidtea polychroa
CTGCATTTGTATCTTTAAAGAATTTTCTATAAAGAGTAATCCAATTATTTGCAGTTATTTCTCTATCTCCCATTACAGAGGAAATACCCCTTCTAATATTATATTTAAATATGTTAAACATGTCAAGATCGTTTAATAATTCTATTATTTTATCTCTTGTTTCTACATCTTCTTCAGTCCATATATTATATAACAATATATCCCAAGCTAAAGATGGTGCTGTTATATAATTATAAGGTTTTAATTCAAAGGCTTTACAGAAGCCTTCAAAGCAGTCTGCTAAAATATAAACATCAAGAGATAAATACATGTCGGTATATTCCCCAAGGTTTTGACAGTTGAATAATTGCCTACATTTTATTTGCTCGAGAATATTCTTGATCTGTAATCCCTGATTGTTGTAGTTTTGAAAAGAAGCTGTCTTGGTTAGGAAGACTTGTTTCATTATATTTATCAAATGAATTCATATAATCATATGGATATATTCCTTTTGCTAAACATGTTGGATATTCTTCCAAAGGAATATTATATTTTATCAAAACTTGCTCCATTGTATATTTAAAATCTTCTGGTTTCATTGTTTTAGCTATTCCATCTAGAGACATTCCTAGAAAGTTTAGAGAATCTATAAATTTTAAACATCCATATTGTACACATTTATATTTTTCTTTTGTGAGTCCTATTATTTTGAAAGAATTTTTAGCATTTGCTGCTAGAGCCTTTATAAATAAATGTATATCATATCCAAAAAGATTATGAAATATAACTGGTATAAATTTAGGTTTTTTACAATTTATGTTACTGTTTTTATGAGCTGCTCCTCTATAATTATTTTCACTTTTAAAATGATCATGATCGGGGACTTTTATATTTTTTGAAGATTGTCTTTCATGAAACAATCTTTGTTCTTCTTCTTCAATAGACTCGGTATTCAAGGGTGTATTATTCAAGGGGGTTGTGTCCAAAGACTCGGGTTGATTCTCAAATGGTTGTTTACACATCCAACAATTTGAAGAATTTTTATATTCTCTCCATTGTTCAATTGAAAAGTTTATTGGATGGTTTGTTTCTAATATTTTAAATAATTCATGTTCTAAATCATTTATATTTTTAGTAAAATGATTTAAAACATCTTCTTCAGAAGTTCCTCTATATGAATATTCTTTAGATTCTATGAGTTCAGGATAATTACTTTTAAAAAATAGTTTATAAGCTGATGGTACTTGTTTAGTTTCTTTTATTGTTTAAGATTTTTTATTTAACCATAGAAAGTTTTTCATAGTCTCCCATGTTGGTCTTGGTGACTTTGGAGAATAATCATACCAAGAATCTGATAAATTATTATTTTCTATTATTTTTAAATATTCTTTTTCTAAGTCTTGTTTTATATTTATTGCTTCAAAGTCACCATATATTACACCCAATGATTCTAATAAATTTGAATAATTTTTAAAGTTCATGTCTATGTTTGTAGGCATTTTAATTAGGGCTGGTAAGTTCTTCTCACATAATCTTTCATGTTTAATTATTGAGTTTTTAGTTGTTGAATAGTGAAGACATCTTTTACATGTTGTTCCACGTCTAACTAATGTTTTTGTACGCATAAAACTTTGAAAGTTTTTTATTAAAATATAATGTTGTTTCCTTTCTGGGTTTTCTTCTTGATCTTCTTGCTCTGCATTCAAATCTTGCTCTTGCTCTTCATCTTCTCCTTCTTCATTTAAAACATAGCTTTGATTATAGGTTCTTTGATCAACTTTATTAATTTCTTCTGATATTAAAAGATCTATTTCTCTATTTTTATCTTCTTCTAATAGTTCTTTATTTGAAATATAAATTGGTATAATATGTTTCCTAAAATCATCTTTATTTGGAACATATTCATAAATATTAAGTTTAATATTATTTAAACTTTCAAATGCTGGAATGTCTTCAATTTTCATTGGGTGTTTAAATCCTTTTGGATATATTAATTCATTTTCATATTGTTTATATTTTGAAACTCTTTGAGGGTTTGTTGCTTGAGGATGTAAGTGAGCAAGTATTGACCATTGAAAACATTTGTTATCACTATTCTGTACATTTATAACATAGTTGGAGTCGAATGGTGTTTGGATAAAAGATTTATGATTTGGAGGTGCTGCTCTCCAATATTCAATTTCTATAGATTGGAAAGAATGAAATCTTAAATTTGATTCTCCCAATTCTTGTTCTACAACTTCTTGTTGCTCTTCCATTTCTTTACATAAATCTTTAATGGTTTTATTTAATCCCTTTGTTGAGAATAAATATTTGTAAGATGTTTCAATATCTGAGTATAGAGGAGCTGTCTCTATCTCTTCTCCTCTCCAATATCTTGCAGTGATTTTAAATTTATATTTCATAACATTGAATCTTGATCGACCAAATTTTATTATAGCCTTATCCATTGAATTTTTTATGTTTGGTTTATTTTTTGTTATATAGTCTGTGGTTGTAGAAGCAAACATTTGTTCTCCAAATACATCTATATGATTGAAGTTGTCAAAATTATATTTATCCTTTTCGATGTGTTCTGGTTCTTCTTCAAAAACTTCTTCTTCAGAATCAGAATCTCTTTTGGGTATTGGTTGTTTGTTCTTTATAGCACATTTTTTTACATGTTTTAAATAATAATATTTTATATTAAATTTTGATTCACATATAGGACATTCAAATTTTTCTCTATTTTTAGGAACTCCAATACAACTTTCAAAATGCTTGTCGTATCCTGAAAGTAGATATCTAACTTTACATTTTGAACAAATTTTTGAGTTTGAATTATCAAGTCTATTTATTTTTAATAAATGAGTTTTTGATTTTTGGTGAGATAGTAGAGCAGTTTTATTTTTAAATTATTTTTGCAAATATCACAATTATAAATATTCATTTTTTAAAAAAATTTTTTTATTGGATACTCTTTTCATATTTTTGAAATATTTATAATTTTAATCAGCATTTTGCTAACCTGGCAGCTTGCCAACTAATTACTTTACATAAGTAGTGGATATAAGACCCACATGGACGCAACCCTATCTGGAGACTGTGAATTTCCTACTCTTCTCCTTTTTTTCTTGTGTTTATGGGGCTTAAAGAGAAAACCCTTGGGTTCTTGTGTTGAAAATAAAGGGTCTAAAAGAGGTAAAAGTGTAAAAATTTGGGGTCTTTTTTACAATATGTTAAGAAATTGGGGGTCACTTTACCAGAGGGGGTGTGTCCATGTGGGTCTTATATCCACTACTGGAACACAATTCGACTGGAGTTTTAGACTTATTAATAAACATATTGCGTACTTACCATGAAGTCCTTAATTTTTATAGTTATTATATCCCACCTGATGATGACAGGAAAACTGTCGAAATATATCGTGAAAAGAATGTTTGATTGCCGTTTTCTTATAATAATTATTATTATTATGAGGAAGTTTTATGATGAAGAAATTTTTAAATTGAAAATTTTAAAAGTTAAATTTTAGATTAATTTTTAAAAAAAAATAAGAAGATATTTTAATTAAAAATATCTTCGTAGAAAATTTGTTTAAATAAGAAAGTTTAAAGAAGATATAATTTGATACTGATATTTACTGAAATAAAATTTATGGAAACAAAAACTGATTTTAATGTTTTACAGGATGAACATCCTAATATGATGGCAGTGGTAAACACTGACGCAATCACCGAAAGATTGCTACCAAAGGTATTCTGCCAAGGTGACGACTTGGAAAAGTTCATTAAAAGATGCGAAATTTATTTCGACGCCAAGGGAATCACGAAGAAGAAAGATCAGGAAAGATTAACATCTTGCATGATTGATGAGGATCTCCTGGAAGTGTATGCCAAAACACTGAAAAAAGCCGAAGGATTCCAGGCTAGGTTGCGATTGACATTCGATCGCGAAAGAGATGTTTTAAAGGATCTACAAAACTTGTTGAATTACAAGCGGAAGGGTGAAGAAATAGAAACGTATTTTAAAAAGGTGGAGGACCTTGTTGATAGGTGGTTTGAAAAAAAAGAATTTATCAAAAAGAGAAATTAACAGCAAGGATGTTAATAGTATGTGCGGAGAATAAAGAAGTTGAGAAAGAAGTGATACTACGGAAGATAAAAAGCACAGAAGAAATAAAGGAAACACTAATTCTGATGGACAAAGTAGACAAGCAAAGAGATCAGATAAACAGTATGAAAAGTTACGCCAGAGTGGTCTATCAGGAACCACAGAGAAGAGTACAATACAAGAAGAAAGAACAGAGAGAAGAAAGTATCCGAAGAGAAATGCCAGAATGCTGGTTATGCCACAAAATAGGACACACGAAAATTGATTGTCCAATAAAAGGTAAAATAGAATGCTGGACATGTCATAGAAGCGGACATATAAGTAGAAACTGTCCAGATAAAAAAGCTCCAAGATGTTTTTGGTGTGGGAAAGAAGGTCATATAAGAAGATTGTGTCAGGAAATACGTTGTGAAAGATGTAGCAGAAATGGTCATAGATCCGAGGAGTGTTATACAAAGATGAGGTACGGGAGAGCAACGGAGAGACAAAGATTCACGGGAAACAGATACAGTCGGATAAATGGTATCGAGGAAGAAGAAGAAAGGGAATCGTGTGTAGAGACAAATGAAGATAATTTTAGGAAGACGTACCCAAACAACAGGGCTCCACCAGTAGAGGAGTTGGTTGGAGCCATATTCTAACAGAAAATTTGATGGGATATTCTCAAGGGGCAGAAAAGTGGGAGAATGTTGGAAGGGTAAGCGAGAAAGTATACAGGTTCCTAAAAAGAGAAATGTTTGAAGAGGAAGTGGAAAGAATTGGAACCATTGAAACGGAGCAGGTTGTTGAAATTTTGTATAACAAAATGCAAGGAAGGCCTAGTATAACAGTAAGGATAAATGGGGAAAATTTCGACTGTTTATTAGACACTGGTGCAAGAATCAATGTAATGAGTGTGAACTGTTTCAACAAGCTACGAGGACAACAATTGACGAAAAGTGACGATAACTTACGATGCGCAAACGAGAGTACGATAGATACAATAGGAAAAACGAAGGGGCAAGTAACCATTGGAAATGTTTCGAAGGAAGTTATATTTATTGTGGCTGAAAAAGTGACACCAGATGTGATTGGAGGAATCGAATTACAAGAAACATTTGGATTTAGACTGTTAAAAATTAAAGATATCGAGGCTAGTGAAAAAGACAAGAACTATATTTGTAACATTGAAGCAAAATTTGGCAGAAAAATAAAGGATGAAGAACGATTGATACGAGCGTTGGAACAGTTAAAGATCAATGAAGATAGCAAATTAAAGGAAATTATAACAAACAGTGGAAACGTGTTTATGGCAGATAAATGGGATGTGGGTCGCACACATTTGGTAAAACACAAGATAGTTACAAGAGGTGAGCCGATAAACATAAAACCATATCGCCAACTACTAAATTTGGAATCAAAGATTGAAGAAGCAATACAAAATTTGTACGAAAATGGAATTATACGGAAATGTAACTCTCCATGGAATACACCGCTAATATGTGTATGGAAAAAAGAGAAAAAGGATATTAGACTATGCTTGGACTTTAGACAGCTGAACGCGGTAACAGAGAGGCAGGCATTTCCAATGCCAAACATAGACGAGATGTTGGATTTGTTAGGAGGATCCGTCTTTTTCAGCTCAATCGATCTAGGTAATGCATATTACCAAGTGGAACTAGAAGAAGAATCACAGGAGAAAACAGCTTTCTCAACAAAGAACGGACAATATTGTTTCAACAGAATGCCGTTTGGAATTGCAGCAGCACCAGGTACGTTCCAAGAAATGATGACAAAAGTATTAGGCAAAATAAAGGGAGCAATGGTGTATTTGGACGACATCTTGATTTATTCAAGCAGTAAAGAGAAACACTATACAATACTCGGAGAAGTGTTAAAGGCGATTGAGAAAGCAGGCCTAAGGATTAATCCAGAAAAATGCCAAATAATAAATGAAGAAATCAGATTCTTAGGACACATAATCAGCAAGGAAGGAATACAGACAGATCCATCTAAAATTCAGACCATACAGAACTTTGGGAAGCCTAATTGCGTAAAGAAACTCCGAAGCTTTTTAGGTATTTTCAATTATTATAGAAGATTCATCAGTGATTATGCAAAGAAGGCAAGGATGTTAGAACAATTATGTAGCAAAAAATTAGAATGGAGTGAAGGAACGAATAGCGTGTTTGAGGGATTGAAATTAGCACTCACGACGGCGCCAATCTTATGTTTTCCGGATCTGAAAAAGGAGTTCATTTTAGATACCGACGCTAGTTTTGATACCATTGGAGCAGTACTTTAGTAGTATATAATGAGGACTCCAGCGCACTTTCAAGGTCATGGAATATCAAGATCAAATATAGACCAATCGAATCATTTATTTTTTAAATTAACATTTTATTTAATTACTTTTTTTTAATTTTTTCTTTTTAATTTTATTAATTAATTATTTTATTATGTTTTATTTTAATTTATTACATTTAATTAATTTATTAGTTTATTAATATTTTATTTTAATTACTTACGCTATTTAATTATTATTATTATTATTATTATTTTTTTTTTAATTAATTAATTTATTTTTTAATTTAAATTTATTTAATTACTTCTATTTATTTTTTTTTATTTTTAATTTTCTTAATTAATTATTTTATTATGTTTTTATTTATTTATTATTATTATTATTATTATTATTATTTTTTTAATTTTACATTTACATTATATTCTTACAAGAGCGTAAATTATAACAGTAATATTTCAATTTGAATAAAATTTTAATTAGAAATAATCATATAATAAAGCTGTGTTAATTTAAAATAAAATGGGCATTAATTTTTCAAAACAAAGCAAAGTCTTTCATGATAAATAATAATAATTCTTACTTAAAACTAATTATCTAAATTAATTGGACAAATGAATAATTAAATGATAAAACACATTTAATTAACTAAGTCAAATAATTCACAATATATATTTTATTATTCACATAAATTTAATTGTTAAAGTTCTTGTTTCGATTTGCATTCATTTGTAGACGGAGCAGTTGCGATATGCATTTGACGAATCTTATAGTGACCGTAGGCATAGCTTTCATTAGAATTGAACCAATACCTTTTATCATCCAAACATTGGAGAGCTCGTTTTTCTGTAATAAAAGTATACAACTGATGATTAACACTTCTTATTCTCTTTTGTTGGATGCTCACTGTTCCACCATCAGTATACACTTTTTTATAGGCTTCATGGGTGATATTAGAATTTGTAAGACTTATTCCTTTGGCTTTTAGAGTGTTTTTATCGCCTTGGAGTGAGTAGCACTTGGGTCGAAGAAACATCCATTCTTTATATTGATTTCCTTTATTCTCATCCTTGAATTTCCCGATTACCGAACAAATTTTATCTGAGAACAATGGATCAGTCACTGGATAATTTGAAGTATCTAGGAGCCCATCGGCAATCATTTTTAGATAAAGTTGTAAGCGTAAATCAACATTTTTACACTCTAAAAAGAAGGAATCTGTGTCACCGGCTACGATATTAATTTGACAATTGAATTCTTCTCTATAACTCTGTAGTTCTTTATATTGAAACTGGTACATGCGAAGTTTAGATAAATCAAGTACGGTTTGTCCAATATACATTGGTCTATCTAAACACACCATTTCCTTATCAAGTATAACAGCAATGAGATCATCCGCAATCTTGATGCTACGACGAAACATAGGATTACTACAATAAGTTATCAATCTTTTGCTTTTGCTGCATAATCTCAAATTTATACGTTTCTTCAAGTTTTCCACAGTTTTACCGTATAAACTATTGTTCTTTAACTTATAATAATCTCGCTGAAATGAATCTGTACTAGCTGCTCTCATTTGAGTATTGTAATCAATATAGCCTTTGAAAATAGCTACTTGCTTGAATTAGATTGCAAGATTAGAAAATTTCAACAAAGTTGTAAAATATTTATCAAATTGTAACTACAATAATAAAAATATTGCAACAAAGTAATAAAATAATGATGTTAATTGGGACAAATCAATACATTATTTCGAAGACGCACAACAAATTAAAAAGAATATTGTAATAAATTGTGAAGTCTTTCAGTAAATTACAACAAAGTAATAACATATTTCGGAAATATTTCACCAGATGTAAAATATTTAAGCAAATTGTTATAAGATTATAAAAATATTGCAACAAAGTAATAAAATAATACAACATTTTAAACTCTAGATCAATCCATTTTATAGAAAATTAAATTTTATCTCTATAATATATGAATAAATATACAAGGAAATTACGTTAACGTATAATAAATACAAATTTATTGTAAAAACATGTGTGTATTACACACAAAACAAGATACATAATTTCTAATCAAGCTATTTTATAGAAAATTAAATTTTATCTATATAATATATGAATAAAAATCCAAGAAAATTACGTTAACCGCGCGAAAAATACAAATTTATCGTAAAAACATGTGTGTATTACACACAAAGCGACAAACTAAAATTGTAATTGAGCCATTTTGTAGAGAATTAAATTCTGCCTATACATGGTTACACTTAAATCCCAATCGGACAAAGAGAAAAGAGACAAAGGGGTGAAAAAGAGAGAGAAAAAACAGTAGAGTAGGGTATTGTGTATCTTGTTTTGTGTGTAATACACACATGTTTTTACGATAAATTTGTATTTATTATACGTTAACGTAATTTCCTTGGATATTCATTCATATATTATAGAGATAAAATTTAATTTTCTATAAAATGGATTGATCTAGAGTTTAAAATGTTGTATTATTTTATTACTTTGTTGCAATATTTTTATAATCTTATAACAATTTGCTTAAATATTTTACATCTGTTGAAATATTTCTGAAATATGTTATTACTTTGTTGTAATTTACTGAAAGACTTCACAATTTATTACAATATTCTTTTTAATTTGTTGTCCGTCTTCGAAATAATGTATTGATTTGTCCCAATTAACATCATTATTTTATTACTTTGTTGCAATATTTTTATTATTTTAGTTACAATTTGATAAATATTTTACAACTTTGTTGAAATTTTCTTAAATATGTTTTCTAATCTTGTTACAATTTGCTTAAATATTTTACAACTGTTGAAAATTTATCTGAAATATGTTATTACTTTGTTACAATTTTATGAAAACGTTATTACTGTTTTGCAATTTGATGAAAAAAAATATTACTTTGTGGGTTCATCACATTATTTTTATTAAATTATTATGAAAATGTTAAATAAGTCAACTTTAGCATCAAAATGTGTTTTAAAATATATTGAAGTTTTAAAATACTGAAACGCAATGCATTTATTTTTCCTAGCCTTCCTTGATTTTGATTGGTCAGAATATATTTATTTTTCCTACCCCTTCCTTGAGTTTGATTGGTCAGAATTTAATCATGTGTAATATATAAGCAGTAACTTTTCAAATGTTTGTCATTTAAACTTTTAATTTAACTTATATAAGTGAATAATTTTTTATTCTCTATCTAATATTAATGATTATTTTCTTTTAGTGAACGGATGCAGTTTATATAAATTTACCATGTCTTCCACTGACCTCAGATGTTTTCGAATCACAGATGATGACTTGTAAAACCATTTTTCCTTATGATATGGCTACATCAATGGATGTTTTACAGTCAATAACAGAATTACCACCGATTTGGGAGGGAGTTAGTCAAGAAGATTATATACATGCAAATCGAATCTGGCGACAATACAACTGTGAGACACTGCTAGATTACATGCTAATATATCTCAAGCTGGATGTTTTTCTGTTGGCCGATGTTTTTGAAGCTTTCAGAGAAAAAACATTTGACGAAGATGGACTTGAGGCTCTATCGTTTGTTTCCATACCCGGATTAAGTTGGGCATCAGCTATTAAACAGTTACCTGAACCGGTAGAACTTATTCAAGATCCAGAGCTTTACCGTTTATTTGAAGCTGGTATTCGTGGTGGAATGACATTTATCAACAAACATCATGTTGAAGCTGATGAATCAACACAAATGTCATACCTAGATGTTAATAATTTATATGGATGGGCGCTGTCGCAAAAACTTCCTGTTGGTGAATTTAGATGGTTAGAAGATCAGACTGAAATGAATGGTATTGTTGAAAGATGTACAAATGGGGATGAGTTTGATGGAGATCGTGGATATGTTCTAGAGGTTGACATCGTCATTCCTGATAGTATACAAGATAAGCTAGATGATTTACCTATAGCTCCTGAGCTTTGTTATCCGCCTGGTAGTAAAGTTGAAAAGCTGTTGTTAACTCATGAGCCTAAGAAAAACTATGTAGTTAATGGTTGAGTTTTGACAGAGTTGTTGAGTTACGGCGCAAAAGTCACAAAAGTTAATCGTGCTGTAGAATTCAAACAAGTGGCAATTTTCAAAGGATATATTGATTACAATACCAAAATGAGAGCAGCTAGTACGGATTCGTTTCAGCGAGATTATTATAAGTTAAAGAACAACAGTTTATACGGTAAAACTGTGGAAAACTTGAAGAAACGTATAAATTTGAGATTATGCAACAAAAGCAAAAGATTGATAACTTATTGTAGTCATCCTATGTTTCGCCGTAGCATCAAGATTGCGGATGATCTCATTGCTGTTATACTTGATAAGGAAATGGTGTGTTTAGATAGACCAATGTATATTGGACAAACCGTACTTGATTTATCTAAACTTCGCATGTACCAGTTTCAATATAAAGAACTACAGAGTTATAGAGAAGAATTCAATTTTCAAATTAATATCGTAGCCGGTGACACAGATTCCTTCTTTTTAGAGTGTAAAAATGTTGATTTACGCTTACAACTATATCCAAAAATGATTGAAGATGGGCTCCTAGATACTTCAAATTATCCAGTGACTGATCCATTGCTCTCTGATGAAATTTGTTCTGTAATCGGGAAAGTTAAGGATGAGAATAAAGGAAATCAATATAAAGAATGGATGTTTCTTCGACCCAAGTGCTACTCACTCCAAGGCGATAAAACACTCTAAAAGCCAAAGGAATAAGTCTTACAAATTCTAATATCACCCATGAAGCCTATAAAAAAGTGTATACTGATGGTGGAACAGTGAGCATCCAACAAAAGAGAATAGGAAGTGTTAATCATCAGTTGTATACTTTTATTACAGAAAAACGAGCTCTCCAATGTTTGGATGATAAAAGGTATTGGTTCAATTCTAATGAAAGCTATGCCTACGGTCACTATAAGATTCGTCAAATGCATATCGCAACTGCTCCGTCTACAAATGAATGCAAATCGAAACAAGAACTTTAACAATTAAATTTATGTGAATAATAAAATATATATTGTGAATTATTTGACTTAGTTAATTAAAATGTGTTTTATCATTTAATTATTCATTTGTCCAATTAATTTAGATAATTAGTTTTAAGTAAGAATTATTATTATTTATCATGAAAGACTTTGCTTTGTTTTGAAAAATTAATGCCCATTTTATTTTAAATTAACACAGCTTTATTATATGATTATTTCTAATTAAAATTTTATTCAAATTGAAATATTACTGTTATAATTTACGCTCTTGTNGAAAAGAATGTTTGATTTGCGTTTTCTTATAATAATTATTATTATTATTATTACAAATTTACAATGTTTTTAAAATGAAAATATTGAGTGAAAAACAATAAAGTATTCCGAGTAAAAAGATTCAAAAAGATACGCAAAAATGGCGAAAGATTAGTAAAATTTTGTTATGGAGTCAAGAAGACCTATTATAGGTTGAAAGAATTCATTTAATAAATAAACACTGTGGGCATATCTTAATTATTTATTCGTTTGAATGATATGTTTATGAATTTAATACTAAATAATTATAAATAATATAAGGGTTTAGTGTAAAATAACCCAGGAACAATTTCTCCATATTCCACCATGGAACCGACCTTTTTAATCATGAATTCACCACGGGTCAATTTTTCTAATTCTTTTTCTGGAAAATTGAAAAGGTTCTCAAAGTTCGCGTGGGATTTTATATTTCTGTAACATGTCAGGAATATGGACACATAAGACAATCTAATAAGAAATCCTTATTAGGACTCCCTGGTCACGCATACAGCATTTAGTTAAACAAACAAAAAACAAATATATTTTTTTCTATTTCTAATACCATCTAATGATTAGTTATGTAAACAAATAAAATTAGTTTTTGTCGGTAAACATTGCCACTGGTTTCATTACATTTCTTTTACTATATATTTGTCTCGGTAATTCCCTAAATAGACAGAAATTATACAGATGATTGTTAGTGTTTATTTGTTTATCTAGGAAATGGATTATATTTATTTGTTTTTTATAACTTGGTCAATAATATATAATAAATAACATTTATTATTATTATTATTATTATTATTATTATTATTATTATTATTATTATTATTATTATTATTATTATTATTATTATTATTATTATTATTATTATTATTATTATTATTATTATTAATAATAATATTACAAAAAAGCGTCACTTGAACATTCATTTTATGATATATTTCGAAAGCTTTCCTGACATTGTCAGGTCGGATAGTATAACTATAGTAATTATAAATTTCATGAAAAAATATATTAATTATTTATTTTAATAAAAATATTTTTAAATAATAAATCATTTTTTAATTTGAAACAAATATATCAAAAGATTCATTTAAGTATAATTATTCAATTTTAATATTCTGTATTGAAAAACTTAGCCAAGAAATACATTTTTGTATGCAAGTTTAACAAAGGAAATGGATTAATAATTCTTGACCTTTGACCTTGGTATTTGAATAAATTGTATGATGCTTTGAATGTTCCTTTGTGAAATTCAAGACTTCGCGGTAGAATGGATTATTGCTTCCTCTTAATAATGCAAATTTAAAAAATAGTGCATAAGTTGATTAAAAACACAGATTGATGAAGTGGTGATTAAATCATTACGCCTCATTGGTTCGTATTATGATCTTATGGTTATTAGTTATGGTTATTGTTATCAGTTGTGATTGTAAGCATTTCTAATTTGATGTCTAGGGAAAGTCTGTAGAGCCCGACAGCGTCTCTAGTAAAGGAAATGTGGTGGGACAGTCGGGGTACTGTATGTACGATAGTAACAAAATTACAGAATAAAAATTAGATAAAATTACAAATTTTATTAACCAACAAAAAATAAATAATACTTCAAACAATTGATAGGAAATGGGACTGAACTGTTATCTTTTGTAGGTAAGACTTTCCCAAGGCTTTGTTTTGGATCGAAATCAATCTTTGTCTTAAAGTCCTTTGATCTTCAGACTACTTTCTTGGGTTATATTTTTTTTGCCTCTAACTTTTAAGTTATTTCTCTGGTTATGTTTCTTTTAATTTCAGACATGGATATTAAAATAGAGTATGGAAAAGGTACGGATCATGTAAATGCAGATATGTTATCAAATAGTACACGTGGAACATGCACACAATGTTTATTGGCACACGAAGACGCGAAAGTGGAAAGAATGAAAACTCGAATAAACACGATGGAAAAAGCTGAAGATTATAAGTGGCAAAAAGATAATACAGAAATAGAACAAATAAAGAAAGAAATTGCACAGGGTTCAAGTTGGAAATTTATACTGGTAGACAACGTGGTGAAAACGATAGAGGGTAAGATATGGATACCTAGAGAAAAAAGTCAAGAAATGATAAAGAGTATGCATATTTTACTATCACACGCATGAGCAGAAAAGGTGACAAAATATGTAGCGGACAATTACGATATGGGAGACATAAAAGAATCAATAAGAGAAACAATTGGACAATGCGAGGATTGTCAAAGAACGAAAGTTGTGACAACAAAGATAAAGGAAGACACAATAAAGCTGACAGCAGAGGAGCCGTGGGAGAAAGTGTACATTGATATATGTGGCCCATTACAGGAAACATTCAGAAAAAATATATATAATCCTAATTATTGATCAATTTAGCAGATATATCTCTTTGACGACTGTCGCAAAACATGATGAGGAAACAGTGAAGGAAACAATTCTACAAAAAGGGATTCTTAGATTTGGAGCACCAAATGAAATTCACACAGATTGTGGAAAAGTATTTGAATCTAAGACGATGAAAGAGTTTACAAAATCAATGGGAATTACACTATGCTTTTCAAGTCGATACCACCATAGTACAAATGGTGTGATATAACGTCAATTCAGGACAATATGAGACTATTTAAATGCATCATTAAAAGAAAAAAAGTAGAACAGATTGTGCAGAGATCATACCAGAGATTGAATTTACCATGAATGCAACATTTCAGAAATCAATAGGGCGAAGTCCCGCAGCAGTAATATTTGGAAGTAAAATAACTCGAGAACAATTTCATAGTAAATCGCCGATTTCACAAAAAGAAGATACATCAGAAACAACACAGACAAAAAGATCATTCAATATGATGATGTTCTGGTAAAAGTAGAATCAAGAACGAAAGACAAGGAAAGATACGAAGGGCCATACAGAATAATGCAGAAGATCCATGATCGCCGATATCTACTACAAGACCAAAGTGGGAAAATGTTTCAAAGAAATGTTGAAAAGATGAAGAAATTTCTTAAAGAAAGGGGATGTGACGTGTTTTCAGCTGAGAGTTGAATATTTCAATGATTTATTAAGATAATTTTAAATGATAAATAATGGACTATTAAAATAAATTTTAAAATAATTTTTCAATTGAATTTTTTCAAATTTTAAAAAGAAAAGAAAATGACAATAAATGGATTTGAACCGCTGGGTTCCAAATTATCAGTCGACAACCCGCACTGCTGCACCATCCGGCAGTGATTATGTAGAAAATTTTGCCATTTCTTTTCAATTTATGAAATTTAACGTTTATAAACAGGATGTGGATGATATTTTCCCTATATTTGAAAATCAGAGTCATGTTGAGCTATTTTTGTATAATATTAAAAGTCTACATAAAAACATTAAATTCACATTGATCATAAAAACATTGAAACGAAGAGAAAATCATCTCTTGCTTTCTTGCATTTGTTAATACAGCGAAAATAGAAAGTATACTTCGTACTAAATATTTTGTGAATTCAAGTATAAGAAAAGTATGGTGAAGGAATTGATCTATAGTTCATGCTCCTTAACTTCTACTTTTAAAAATTTCGTAAAAAGTGTTGATAAATTGGCTGAGTTGTTGATGAAGAATGAGTATACTAAATTAATTTTATTAATCAGGATAAATTTATTAAAAATCCTAAGGATCTATATTTGAAAATATTTGGGTGTAATTGGATTGGTGTATGTGAGTGCTTAGGTGAGAGAAAATTATAAGCGAGCATTTAGAGAATTTGAACTATAAGATTATTTCGTATTCATTTAAAGTACGCAATATGTTTATTAATAAATCTAATACTCCGATTGGACTGTGTTCTGATTTCGTTCATCAATTTCCATGTAATGGGTGTAATGCCACATGCATTGGAGAGATTTCCCGTCATCTCTGTATTCGAGCTTGTTAACATTATAGACCGAAGGAATTGACCAGTATTAGTGTGCACTATAGGAACTGTATTAGAAAAATAGGTATGCCTGACTTTTAAATTTCATTAAGAATTGTAATTATTAGCATTCTCATCCGTTACAACATTAATATCTGTTTGCAAATTACTAGATAATTCCATAAGTTTTATTTAATAAATTATACACTCAAAACTTATCTTTAAACAAATTCCAATCTTTCTTTTAAAATATTTTACGATAAAAATATTTTTAAAATTTAACAAAATTTCTAATTAAAACTTTTAGAATCTTTCATCTTCCTCATATCTCCCTTCTTAAAAAATTTTTAAAGTTTTTCCACGTTTCTTTCAATTATTTTACTATTCTCGCTTCTTAAGATACATCGTCTGTCATGCACTTTCTCAATCACTTTATATGGTCCCTCATATCTGTCCTGGCTTTTGTTGCGTGTTTCTAATTTTACTAGCACATCTTCTCCTACATTGAATTTCCTCCTTGTTTGTTCTTCTTGGTCTTCCTTCCCTGTTTTTCTTTTGACCCGTACCATTTTCCCCTGCTAATTATTTTTCCAAAAACTATCTCTGCCGGGCTTTTTCCTGTCGTTTTTTGTTTGGTTGCATTTAATGTTAATTCGACATCTGGTAGTATCTCTGTCCAATCCGTCTTCCTTCTGTCACATAAAGTAGCATTTATCAGCTCTCGTATTGTCCAAAATTGCCTTTCTATCTGTTCATTTGTTTGGTGATGGTATGGACTTGAAAACATAACTTAATATCAAGTTTCTTTGTGAACTCTCTCATCATTCCTGATTCAAACGAATTCCCACAATCGACTCTTATCACTTTTGGGCATCCAAATCTTAAAATCCATTCTTCTAAAATCATTTTCTTTATTGTTTTCTCGTCTTGTCGTGTTATAGCTGTCAAGACTTGATACTAACTATACTGGTCTATTATACCCAATATGTACTTCTTATGTCCTTTTGTTTCTTGCTTTGGTCCACATATATCCACGAATATAATTTCGAGTTTTTTTCTGTTGATTCTAGGTTTTTCACTGATTCCTTTGTTGTAATTGTTATAGCCTTGGTTTTTCGACAAGTCTAACTCCACAGGTTTTTCCCAATATATTTATCTTTCATATAATCGGCTATTTTTATGACTCCAGCAAGACACAATAGTCTATGGATTTCCTTTATGGTTTCTTGTATCTCGTTTTTTGGTATCATCGTTATCGTTCGTAGTTCTTCCAAATTTTATTGTTGATTGGTCCTTCTACCTTCTTCTCTGATCGAGTCTAGTAATCTAGTTTTTATCTTTCCTTTCTTAGCTTCTTCGTGAGCCATTTGACATTGAACACACGTTTCACATTTAGTTCTGGACACCATGTCTGCATTTGGCTGATTAACACCCTTTTTGTATTCATTAATATCTGTTTGCAAATCACAAGATAATTCCATAAATTTTATTTAAACAAATTTCAATGTTTCTTTTAAAATATTTTACGATAAAAATATTTTTAAAATTTAACAAAATTTCTAATTAAAACTTTTAGAATCATTCATCTTCCTCATAGTAATAATAGTGTCTAATTTGTGAAGCTTTGTTGAAAAAAATCATCGAATCCGAAAATTAATGCTGCAAAATGTTGTGAACACTTGTGTTTTAAATGTAAGAACTTTTTTCAATTTTTACCTATGATTTCTTTTCAATTGACATTGTAATTTCTTCATAAAATCTATAATTTATAGTTATAATTTATGATGATTACAGTAAAACTGTTGGAATGTCGTAAAATGAATGTTCGAGTGACGTTTTCTCATAATTAAATCGTTTCCATGTATGTTTAATTATTATTATTATTATTATTATTATTATTATTATTATTATTATTATTATTATTATTATTATTATTATTATTATTATTATTATTATTATTATTATTATTATTATTATTATTATTATTATTATTATTATTATTATTATTATTATATTAAAATTCAAATAAACATTTTCATAAATTCTCACAACATAATAATAGTAAGAGTCCTCAAGTCAAAGAAGATTCGGAAGTGACGTTACTGATACCTACCCCAATTGGCGTCATCGCTATTATGTATATGAGATAATTTGCTGTAAACGTATTTAATGAAAAAACATTTCCCTGACAAAGTATCATAATAGAAAAGTTTACAGTGCTCGTCTTTCATGCACCTAAAAAATAAATAAAAATCTTTATCAATCTTAACATCAAACAAACATAACGGCACATTGGAGCTTGGTCTTTGCATGATGTGGCTCTGTGCATCCCTTTTCCATATTCTCACGGAATATATGATTCTTCAATTCTTGACTAAATATTTTCGTATTTAAATGTTCAAAATGGTCACTGACACACACAAAATAATGTTTTTCATCACAACTTACATCTTCTAATCCGGATTTTCCATAAATTACACAATCCTCTGCGCCGTTCTTTGAATCTGGCTGATCTTTTCCCCATAAAGTGAGGTCATTTAACACGGTTCCATCACTGAAATCCCAACCTGTTCTATTCGTTTGTCGTTCTATCATCATGTCATTCAATGCTATATAAAACATGTCAGATTTATTGAAGCAATTTAGAGTCGGGCGTAACTCTCTCTCGACCGCCAACCTCCCGCTGATGTCCGTACAAAGTTTCCAGGCATCACAGTATTTCACCGATACCATCGATATATGTATGCAGAAATCATCACATTTCGAGTAATCAACAGGACAGAATGAATTTACAAAACTAATTATTCGAAAAAGTAAAACAGAAATTAAAATCAACATATAATGAGATAAATTTTCGAAGGAAATTGCCATTTTATACAATTTTTATCCAATAGCACGTCACCTTTATTTTCTTTTCCAGCATAAAACCATTAAATGAAAAATATTTGCTTTTTTCTAATACAAATAATAATAATAATATTAATAATAATAATAATAATAATAATAATAATAATAATAATAATAATAATAATAATAATAATAATAATAATAATAATAATAATAATAATAATAATAATAATAATAATAATAATAATAATAAAACAATAAAGTGATAATTTAAGCCTTTGCTGCAAATAATGTATTTAATGAAAAAATTTTGACTATAAGATAGTCCTTGTCAATCTATCTATCTTATAGTCGAAAATTTTTTCATTAAATACATTATTTGCAGCAAAAGGCTTAAATTATCACTTTATTGTTTTATTATTATTATTATTATTATTATTATTATTATTATTATTATTATTATTATTATTATTATTATTATTATTATTATTATTATTATTATTATTATTTTTATTATTATTATTATTATTATTATTATTATTATTAGAATTATTATAATAATAATAATAATAATAATAATAATAATTATTATTATTATTATTATTATTATTATTATTATTATTATTATTATAATTATTATTATAATAATAATAATAATTATTATTATTATAAGAACGAAATTGAAGCAACATTTGGAAGAAAAAAGAAATTGTCTATTGTTCTCGTTTATTCGTACCCTAAATCTGTTAAAATTTATTTAATAATCCCCCCCCCTATGTTATAAATGTTATAAATGATGTCTAATATTAACTTATTAAATATTTAAATTTATGTTTCATTATTTCTTGTAACAATCGAGATATATCGCGTCTCAATGGATATTGAGGAAATGGTCATATTATATATTGGGCAGAAATCATTATCAAACCCCATAAATTATCCCCAGTCCTCCTGGCCTGGTATCAAAATATGACTGGAACTGGAACAAAATCGAAATCCTCCCAAAGAATCCCTTTACTATAATTTTAATATGAAAACCCAAAGGCCAAACCTGTCAGTTCTTTCATTATATTTAGAATTAAAAATATTTGTTTTAATGAGTAAAATATTATTTCAAAAAATCTTTTAAATAAATCTGATAAATGAAAAATGAAAAATGAAAAATTACAAAATAAATACACAAACACAATTTAAACAAAATGAAATGGGTAAATAATTTGTATTTATTTACGCAAATAACCGGGCAAATGGAACTCATTGAAATCTGTATAATTAGGCGATTCAATTCGGGAAAAAAACAAAGTAAAAAATGTTTAAATTGGCTTTGTTTCTTGTAATATTCGTTGCGGTCATTGAGGAGGGGTATTCTCTCAATTTCAAATCCATCCAATGCTTGGTAAAATCCGCCAAATGTGCCAAAGATTGCCCAAAATTGAATTCAGATTGCTTCGTTGCATGCGGGGAAGTCTACAAGAAATGCAAAAAAGAAGGAACAGAAACTGAAAAAGAAAAGGAATGAATAACAGAAAACTAAGAATAAAATTAAAACAAAACAATATTTTCCAATTGAAATATTTAAGTATCATTTTGTTTTAATTAATACATTGAATTTAGAAATTTGTTTTTTTGTATAAAATCTTTGTAGTTTTGAGGTAATATCCGTATATCTGTACAGGTGACCCTCCTATAACACGGTTTCAAAATTGAAGTTATTTTTATCTACCTTAAAAAATATGTGTATATATTTTAAATTTTGGAACCTAACTCCTTTTTTTATATTGGCCCTGGGTCTCATATAACACGGTTTCACACAACACGCCGTTGTCTTGGAACCTATCTACAGTGTTATAGGAGGGTCACCTGTATATTTGTCACTCATATACATGAAACTACAGAGTTCTCAAACTTTTATTTGTAGAAAGCCAATAATTTTTCCACAACCCCCCTGGGATTTTTTATTTTTATTAAACAATATTTATTATCCACATAATATTTTAATAATAATTTTGATAAAATGCAATTGTTGACTGTTGATATTGTACATGGACTGTTGCAAATAATCACCGTAAATAATCAAATGATATATTAAATTAAATTTTTACGTGTACGGAATTAATTATTGCTGATGTAAGTATGATTATTACGAAATTAGCCGTGTTGTTTTATTAATTGAGATAACGGTAGATTTTGGATTTAAATAAATATTACATCAATAACACTAGGTATCGATAGGTATGGCAATTTAGCAACGTGTTAAAGACAAAATATGATAATAAAATTTAAAAGGTAGATAAATGAAAAAGAGAAATGATAAAAAAAAATAAATAAAAAAAAGATAAATGATAAAAGTGCTAGTTATCCATTTGGCCGGTTGAATTATATTTTTTGTTGAATATAGTTTTACACCTCAAAGTAATATATCTGAAAGGAGGGGGCGGTTAAAAAAATTTTTAAATGTAAAACTGTTTTTATAGATTTTCATTCTAACAAAAGATCAAAATGTAATTCTATGCAACACAAAACTTTTAGATTTTATCATTATCAAATGTTAATACTTGGTTGAGGGCGACATTGTCGCGATGAAAAGAAAAATGTGAAACCAATGAACAATTTAACAAATGTTGATTTTATGACAAAGCTGAAATAGATAAAAATATTTTTACCAGACCCGAAAGTTTGGTGAGTTTTTTAGAATCGGTAAAAGTCGAAATGAAATATTTGAAAATTAATTTTAAATTAATATTAAATAATAAAAATATTTAAATTAATAATCATGTAGATTTCGTAAATATTGTTTGAGATGTTTTGCTCTAAGTGAAACATGAAAATATTGGAAAATAAAATTGGCTCTGCTTTCCTGGCTCCGGCCCCAATGATCAGAAATTGGTCCTGAACTCTGACTCCTCATTCCACTTCCTTATCATCCATCTATACAAATTATTATTTTATTAACTCATAGGATTATTTTTATTCATTTTCATCATCCGCTAGAAAAGAAAAAACAGATTTTAAAAAAATTAAATTTAAACAAAGAAAATTTTAAAAATGCATATCAATAAATCAAAATTTCCCTGGTACTTTGAGCCCTGATTTCCTGGGATGTAATTCTTGTCCGGGAAAAAAACTGTAATATTTCAAAAATGTGATTTTTAATTTTGTGTTAAAACAAAATGATATTTATAATATTACGGCAAAAATAACGGAATCATGGAATGATTAAAAATGATTAACATAAGGAATAAAAAAGAAAATTCTAGTCGAAATTGAACAAATTATGAATCATTCGATAGAGGAAAGTCGATTTTGAGATAACATAAAAATAAAAATGCTATGTTGTCGATCAAAATTAAAAGTTATAATAAAATTTGCCATTTAGTTATTTTAATTAAGCTTTATTCCTGTTAGAAGAAGACATAGTTTCACAGAAATCTTTATTCACTTCAAAAATCTAAACGGAACACACAATCGTTATACTATTTATAGTACATTGAATTGCGTAATCTACAAAAGGGAGAATTATTAGTTTAAGTGATACTGTTGACACAGAAGACAAACATACTTACTTAATTTAGTTATACAAGCATTCCCGCATCATTCAATAGCTATCAAGGTCTAGTGACCTGGTTATGTAAGTAATTCGTTGGAAATTATTATATCATCTTACAATTCCATAATCACTCATTCACATACATGCGTAGAGAATTATATATTTATAATATTATCATATATTTCTATTTTTGTTGTTTTACCCTTGACTATTTTCGTGTTGTTTGGACCAAGCTTAAAAGGACAACTATTAATAATAATAAATAATATATCTATTGTGAGCTTTGGCAGCAAAATTTTATGAATTATGATTATTTTATTTTGATTGGTTGATTTTTTCTAAAATATTAAAAAATTTATAAAAATAAAACAAAATGTTTCTCAGTTCCTTTGCTAACTTATTATAAATAAAGAACATGTCCATAAAAATTTACTTGAGTAAAACTTTTTATTCCTTTTCATTGCGAATAGATTAACTGGGACGCCATCTATTTGTGCATATTGAAAGAGTATAAAAGTTGCCCCCAAAGTTTCTATAAAAGTCTGGACAAATGTCCTATTTACGATTTCAGTGTACCTAAATTTCATACAATATCAACAATGATTTATCTGAATAATAATAACTATAAAACTTTTGCCTTTCTTCTTGGATGATTCATTTAGGTGCCACCATACTTGTTCTTCTCGATATGGACTTTTATGGTCTCATTTCACTCTGCAACTTATCAGTAGCTGTTGTCAATGTTCCAGTATATGTTGTTGTTACGGTCATGATTTCCATTGTTAGTCTGATATAGGGTAGACCAAACTATCATATGATTAAATATTCAATATATATCAGTAGACAGAAGGTTTCAATTGTATATAGATGAAAAATAAAAAAGTCATCAAATGGATTATAATTTGGTAACGGTTCACTGATTACTGAACCATGGTAAACTTCACTGAAAATTCAATAACTTTTGATAGTTTAAGAACAAATCTACGATGCCTTTATTGCAATTTATTCAGGGTTCAGTGAAGATTAGCAAGTGAGAAAAGGTCAGTTAGACATATTGTAAAATCGTTCGCTGTGCGTATTCTAAAAAGAATAATCTAAAGG
Source organism: Schmidtea polychroa (assembly GCA_959609185.1). Lineage (NCBI taxonomy): Eukaryota > Metazoa > Platyhelminthes > Tricladida > Dugesiidae > Schmidtea > Schmidtea polychroa. The sequence goes on from CAUHTR010002815.1 coordinate 23,086, forward strand.
ATTTCTGGTTTGAGACCAGAATAAACCTTCTGTAATTCACTTGTTCATTTATAGACGAATTTTGATTTCATTTACTCTTTCAGAATCTTCTATTACACTGATGGTATGCAGCCTCTTTGGACATGAACCGTCACGTAAAAGGTTTCCTGTAAGGCTTTGGGTATCGTGGGAAATTCTAAATGTGATAAAGCGGTATCAAATGAGAAATTAATCATGAATGAGATATATAATGATGAACATTAAAGGACAAATGAATGTGTGAAAGGTATAAAACATACTAAGACAATCCATAAGTAGTAAACTCAAGAAAGCACTAATTGACTAAGCAATGAAAAAAATTTTGAATATCATCATCATGAGAACTTGGTGAAGTGAAACCTCACGTAAAGAAATCAAGACCGAGAGTTGAAATAATAGTGCATATTGGGGGGGGGGAATAACCAAACAACTTCAAAATGGAAATTTACTTCAATCTTAGTGAATAAAGGGAAATTTTGAAATTTTTTGAGAAACTTTGAGAAAATCTTAATAAACTTAAAAAATTGAAATAAAGTAACATTATTATTATTATTATTATTATTATTATTATTATTATTATTATTATTATTATTATTATTATTATTATTATTATTATTATTATTATTATTATTATTATTATAATTATTATTATTATTATTATTATTATTATTATTATTATTATTATTATTATTATTATTATTATTATTATTATTATTATAATTATTATTATTATTATTATTATTATTATTATTATTATTATTATTATTATTATTATTATTGATTAAAACAATAAAATGATAATTTAAGCCTTTTGCTGCAAATAATGTATTTAATGAAAACATTTTCGACTATAAGATAGCCCTTGTCAATCTCCTGGAATTTAGCAATGTTCTTCCCAAAAATTCCTTTCAATCTTTCTTTTATTTCCTTTCTCTTAATTCTCATTGGTTGTAAATATAATGAATTTTTTTATTAAAAAAACTTTTAAAATTTTACTGAAAATTGAAATTAAAAATAAAACAAAATAAATATTATTTAAAATTTCAAAATGACACAAACTAAAAATTTTGATTTTTTTATGCAGCTTCTATAATCAGCTTCTAGAGACCTAATAAAATATTTCAAAATATTCTAAATAAAGCCACCAATAACCACTTATCTATGCTATTATAATTTTTTTCAATAAATGTGTCAATTCCGATTTTTAAATCCTATTTTTTAAAATCTTTTCTATATTATTTTAATTATTACTTTTTAATTTATTCTATTTTTTAATATTTTTTTAATTTAATTTCTTTATATATTGTCAGTTATTCAATCAACAGATCAAATTCATGATTTCATTGATTTCTTCTTTAGTGTTGATCTTTGGCTGTCTGTTTATGATGAGAATTGCTTCTTTGAATCTGACATTTTTCTTTTGGATGTTTCGATTAGCTATGATTTCTATTGAAATATTTTTTCTTTCCTTTGTTGGCTGACACTGCCGGAGATGTCTGCCCAACGAGGATGTTTCACCAGGATCTAGATGTTCTTTAACTCTTTGGTGCAATGTCCTGAGGGTACTTCCAGTGTAGATTTCATTGCATACATTGCACGTGATGCAATAGACGATGTTTTTTCTAAAGCACATATCTTTCGGTGTCGGGCAGTTTTTCATTGTACAATTGTTTTCTCTATTTATGTTGCCTGCCAGAGCCCTTCTCAATGACCAAGATTTATGTGCTATCTGAATTGGAAGACCGGTTCGTTTAAGCTCTTTCAGGATCTTGAAGTCGAGTATGTCACTGATGAATGGGATATTCAGATAGAAATATTTCTGATTCTTTTGTGTTAATTCCCTAGATCTTTTTGGGATAGAATTAATTCTTTCAATGTCTTCACCTTGGTATCCGTTTCGGTGTAGGATTTTATTGAAATTTGATTGTTCTTAAAAGTTTTCGTTTTTCTCCGTGCATCGATTGGCTATTCTTCGTTTCTCGTTTCTTATGACATGTACTTTCTGTAAGTATGGAAGCGCTGATCTTTGGTGCATAAATATTTCTTTGCGAGCTGGTTTTCTGTAGAACCCGTATGTTGGAGTATTTGCTTCTATTTTAATTCTCAAATCCAATAAATTGAGGGATCCATCTTCTTCCGGATATTCGATTTCGAACTTAATATCTTGATGAGCCGCATTGAATGAATGAAATATTTCCTCCGCTTCTTTTCTGCTTTTGGTCGTGATGAAGATATCATCTACATATCTTGCATAGAAACCGATGGGTTGTATGGTCCTCAGTGTCTGTCGTTCGAGATTATCCATAAAGATAATTGCTAGCTCCTGATATGCTAGAACCCATAGGCAGACCTTTAACTTGTTTATTGATATTTTGCTCAAAGGTAAAATAGGTGTTCTGGAGGATAACAGTAAGTAGTTTGGTGATATTCTCGATATTCATTTTTTTTATTAGCAAGTTGCTTTCTCTTAATTTCTAATACAATAACAACAAATAAAAACACTTTTATATTTGTATGTTTATATATCTGTGTAACGGCTTTCTTATTGAATGATCTTATAAAAAAATTAATTGAGGTTTTTGATGATATGTATCTTAACTGCAAATTTAAAGATAAAATGTCATTTTTTTCGCGGAACACGGGTTGAGAACCACTGGTATAAATGTTATAAATGATGTCTAAAATTAACTTTAAATAAAAATATTTAAATTTGTTTCATTATTTCTTGTAACAATCGAGATATATCGCCGTCTCAATGGATATTGAGGAAATGGTCATATTACATATTGGGCAGAAATCATCTATCAAACCCCATAAATTATCCCCAGTCCTCCTGGCCTGGTATCAAAATATGACTGGAACTGGAGCAAAATCGAAATCCTTCAAAAGAATCCCTTTACTATAATTTTAATATGAAAACCCAAAGGCCAAACCTGTCAGTTCTTTCATTATATTTAGAATTAAAAATATTTGTTTTAATGAGTAAAATATTATTTCAAAAAATCTTTTAAATAAATCTGATAAATGAAAAATGAAAAATGAAAAGTTACAAAATAAATACACAAACACAATTTAAACAAAATGAAATTGGTAAATAATTTGTATTTATTTACGCAAATAACCGGGCAAACGGAACTCATTGAAATCTGTATAATTAGGCGATTCAATGCGAAACAAAACAAAGTAAAAAATGTTTAAATTGGCTTTGTTTCTTGTAATATTCGTTGCGGTCATTGAGGAGGGGTATTCTCTCAATTTCAAATCCATCCAATGCTTGGCTAAAGCCGTCAAATTGTAGGAAAGATTGCCCAAAATTGAATTCAGATTGCTTCGTTGCATGCGGAGAAGTCTACAAGAAATGCAAACAAGAAGGAAGAGAAACTGAAAAAGAAAAAGAAAAAGTAAAAGAGTGGATAAAAGAAAACTAAGAATAAAATTACAACATTTTGTTTTAACTAATACATTGAATTTAGAAATTTATTAGTTTTGTATAAAATCTTTAAAGTTTTGAGGTAATATCCGTATGTTTGTATATTTGTTACTAATTTAATTATAATTGAAACTACTAAAACCAAAGGTTTGCATTTACATAAAGCATTTAACTTTCAAAAGGCCTGTTGATTTTGAATGCTGGATAAGCTGATTCTTTGTTTTTTCGAAATATTGCATTTCAACAAATTTAAAAATATAGATAAGCTCTAGATCACTCAACATTGCCATAACCTCTTTTTGTTCATATTCACCTTCATACAAAAACGCAATATTGGTGTCACCTTCGTCCTCATTACAGTCTGCAAAAATAACTTCAACATCACCTTCATCATTATTGAAATATATCGTAGTGACTGAATCACCTACACCATTGGTGTATATTTAAAGTGAAATTGGAAAGTCATTATCTGCATAATCTTCTTCATCTTCATTTCCATGAATTCTAGAAATATTTTACGTTTGCACCAAAGAAGTTGAGACACTTAATTCAACTCTTTCTATGCGCCTTCGAGGTAGAAGTCCCTTAATTAGAAGCATCATATTATTCTTGAAACTAAGAAAACCTTAAACACACGTTGTTGGAGTCCAAAGACACTCTTCTGTAGATATTTGTTTTGTGTTCCTTCTTCAAACAACGCCATCTCCCTTTTTCAAAATATTGAAATTATCTCGGGCTTTCTTTATTTTTTTAACGGAAATAACATAATTTATTTCTTTTGAAATAACTTGATCAAGTCGTTTTTTCATCGAAGTCTAGCAAGTCTACAGTCATCCACATTTTCACATTAGTAAAGGTTTTTCGATGAACTACATGTTTTTAAGGTTACTAAAAGCAATGCCAAAGAGGGGCATCCGTTTGGGATTTTTAACCACAAGTATTATTTCTCGCTATCATGATACCTTTTACTTGTACAACTATTTCAACCAAATTTCCTTATAAATTAATACAAGTTTAATGAGCCAATTTTTAGTAGTAAATATCTTTGAAATTAATTTCAGTCGAATTTCTAAACAATCAAAAGAAGTGTTGTGATATAAATTGTATGCAAAGGAGTAATAAGATATAATTCGGTATTAAAATGCAACATTTATTTTTCACATCGGGTGATTGGCCTTGACTGATTTGTTCAGTTTCTTTAAATTCAGCAACTTCAGTGATTTCGTTAGACATGTTTGAATTGAATTTTGAATTTCGGAAAGTAAATTAAAGTTTATAGATAAACAAATATATTTTATTTACTTAACCCTACACTGCATGACTTTTTATATTTATATATATATACTTTGTACACTTTCACTTAAACTGTAAGACGTTTTAAAAATTGATTTGGTAATACAAAACTATTGAGAATTATTATTTTGTATTATATTGCAAATATAGCCAATACAATGTAATATGAGAGAACATTTACCGAGAACAAGAGCGAGACAGTTTTTATTCTAATAAGATAATAGTGCATCACCAGTGATACAATATGCAGTGTAGGGTTAATATAATATTTAATTTTTAATAGTTAAATATCTTATAAATAATAATATATTTTTATGATAATTATGATATTGTGACTGGTACACTCTTGGATTGAAATTTATTTTTTGGTTAGCAGTGGCAATCAACTTTCATGAGGGAACTTTCCCGTAAGTTCAGACAAAATTAATTCTGGTTAAAAGCTAATCTAAAACTCATGATTTAATTCTCACAAATAGATCTAGACGAAAATCATTCTGATTAGAAATTTAAACTATTCATATAAATCTCATGATAACTTTTATAAATATATTTGAATTTAACTTTAAAAAGCCGTAGTTGAAGGGACGATTTAAAGTTCCTTTCTTCACTAATAACACAAGATGGAACTCCCGCGCAGCATTTACTCTAATAGCTCTATTTCCTTATATATATATTGTTCATGTTTAAATTCAAGATAAAGCATAATAATTTTATTTTCATCCACAGAGCCAGTTTTGAATAATAACAATTTGTCCATGTCAATACCATAAGATAATGCCATCATTGAACAACCTAATGGTCGCATCTCAGTTGATTGGGTAGAAAGCTACTTCATATCCGCAATATAACGACATATTATGTCGCAAGGCATTTCATATCCATGTTTATATCTAAATCGAGCTGCTTCCATTTGTGCACGACATACTTGAGATCGATAATCAGGGATCATACCAGTCATAACACCTCCAGTACTTTCAGTAATATTAAACAATCTTGTAGCTGAACTCTTCTCAATCATTTTATCTGGGACCTTTCTTTGTGTAGCTACTACATCACAATTATTGCATCGAATACCAACGGAAAACAATCCACCAAATAAATTTGATATTTGTTGGCCAAAAACACCATTAACGTTATCCGATTCCAAAGAACATTTATCCTGGATCATATTGTTTGAATCATAATTAACAGCAGCCATCTTTTATCCGAAAAATCATAAACCGAAAATCGATACCATTAACTCATCAAATACAACCAATAAAAATCTAAATCTAAAAATCAAATTACAACAAACCTAATTAATAAAAATTGAAATACCTATTGCTCGCGTCTGTATAGCGAACTTTGAATATTATATATTGTTTCAAATTGATTTATATATTTTCTTTCCTTTGAAAGGGCATACTAGGGTTTTGTTGAGTGTGCCAAAAAAGTCATTTTTGTACAATTAAAAAAAATTGTCACTGTTTTTAACTCCAGATGTTTACATTTACACTCTATGTGTATAATAAGAAATTCGTAAATCCTTGATTTATAAATTTTTATTTTAACTTTTATAATAGGTAAAATTAATATTATTACTTAATAAATAATAAATAATAATATTAACCAAATGTCAGTTAAAATCATTTTCAAATAATTTACTGAAAAAATTATTTTTATATTGTTAAAAATTATTTTAGTTTTAATTTATCAATGAATAATTGAGTTTCGCTATTTTGTTCAAATTAGATCCTGATATTTACATTTTTTAATACAATATTCATACTTTAAATTCTTTTTATAACTGATGCAAGACGATAAAATTGTTTTAAAAAAGCAACAAGTAAAATACTAATTTTCTTTACTTTTATATCTCAGTTAAATAAAGGAACAAATCCGAAGTTTAGTAAATGTTATTAAATCAATGAAAGAGCAGGACGAAGACAAATCCGTGAGTAAATTTTACAAAATTAAAGGCTGTATTTAATAATGAAAATAATCAGCTATTTTTTAAAGTTTTATAAATTTTGAATGTAATGAACTATTAACTCGATAAATAAAATTATATTTTATATATTGTCCATTTTATCGTGTATGAAAACATTTTTAATTTAGAAAATAATAATTTAACTAATAATGCATAATAATAATCAACTTGTTTTATGTTGAAAATATTTAAATGTAATCGTATAAGTGAATTATAATTCACTATTTCTTTTTGGTTTCCTTGTGAAATTCATTTCCAAATGATAAGATGCTTTTATTATATTTTCAATCGTTCCAGTAATCGAAAAGGATTTTTGCAGAATTATAACGCTACTGCTTAATGATGAATTAAATATTTTTACATTTTAAAACATTGCGGAAATTTATTTGAAATATTTTTTAATTATTATAATAATAAAAAATTATATTTATAATATTAATTCAATGTGGTAATATACATAATAATAAAATAAATAAATAATAAAATAATAATAAATAAATAATAAAATAATAATAATAAATAATAAAATAATAAATAATAAGAAAAATAAAATAAAAAAATATAAATAATAACAATAATAATAATAATAAAATTATAATAATGATAAATTAATAATAATAAAATAAATAAATAATAAAATAATAATAAATAAATAATAACATAATAAATAATAAGAAAAAAAAATAAAAAAATATAAATAATAACAATAATAATAATAATAAAATTATAATAATGATAAATTAATAATAATAAAGTAAATAAATAAATAATAATAATAATAATAATAATAATAATAATAATAATAATAATAATAATAATAATAATAATAATAATAATAATAAGATGATTAAATAAAAAAATAAGAAAATAATAATAAAAAAACAAAATAAATAATAAAATAATAATAATAAATAATCAAAGAATGAAGGTAAAGTATATATAATAGAAAATCGTCAACTAAATATATTAAAATTTAACATTGCTATATATAGCGACCGTTGCTAGGAATCGTATTAATCACAACTAAATGAAAATGAGAATATTCAAACAAATTAACAAATATTAATCGTAATCAAATTGTATCAAAAAATATTTTAATAAAATTTTGAAAAACAAAAAATCTTTAACATTCAAAACTTCTATATTTTTTTAGTATTTTTATTATTTGGATATTTTTTGTATAACAAAAATTTGCGTAAGAGAATTTTGCCAATTTTGTGTTTTTTTAATTAAAATAATTTTTATATGATCAAAAAAAATTTTTTTAATTTTATTAACATTTTTTAGTTTGATTACGATTATTAATTAATTTGTTAATTTGTTTGAATATTCTCATTTTCATTTAGTTGTGATTATAGAATTTCTAGCCTGGAGGAGCCCGTTGAAAGGTCGCAATATATAGCAATCTTATATTTTAATATATTTAGTTGGCTATTATAACAATATTAATATTAATAAAATAATAATAAAATGAAAATAAATGAAATAAATAATAATAAAATAAAAATTATAATAAAAATACATTATTATTTTATTTCTTCCAATTTCACCACTGATTATTTTTTCCATTGAATTTATTAAAAAGAGAGCTCGAAGACTATAAATCAGTAATATATCGATGTTTGTTGATACTCACGAATTCTCGGCACTGCCTTTTTCAAGTGAATTTGATCATTATTGCATTTAATAATTATTGTTAGGGATAATAAATTTATTTCGTATTTGATAAAAAAGTTATTGATTTAATTATTTTTTATTTATATTTTATTTTAATTACCCAAATAATATTTCCTATTTTTTAAATTTTAAATTCTATAATTTGATTTAATTTTTAATTTTTCAATATTTTATTTTATAAAAAAAACGTTTTTTAGATTTTTAATATTTTTTTAATTTTAAATTTTAAATCTAATTAAATATTAATTTAAGTATTAATTTGTTGATGAATGTTGAATGTTGATGGACTGTTTAAGTTTTTTTAATAAAATGAAAAAAATAATAATAAAAAGAAAATAAAACAAATAAATAATAATAAAACAAAAATAATAAAATTTGCTATTATAACAATAATAATAAAAAAAAATAATAATAAAAATAAAATAAAAGAAATAAATAAATATTAATAAAATAAAAATAAAAATAAAATATAGATAATAAATTTTGCTATTATAACAATAATAATATTAATAAAATAATAATAAAAAGAAAAGAAAATAAATAAATAAATAATAATAAAATAAAGATAATAAAATTTGCTATTATAACAAAAATAATATTAATAAAATAATAATAAAATTAAAATATTAATAATAAAAAGAAAATAAAAGAAAGAAATAATATTAAAAATAAATAAATAAATATTTTTTTTAAGTTTAAATTTTAAATCTAATTAAATATTAATTAGTTTGAATGTTGATGGACGGTTTAAGTTTAATAAAATGAAAATAAAACAAATAAATAATAATAAAACAAAAATAATAAAATTTGCTATTATAAAAATAATAATATTATTAAAATAATAATAAAATTTGCTGATTCAACTCTATTGCATATTTCCCTGGTACACTGGCATCACTTGCAAATTGGCTAATTCACAGAAAAAATATCTGCAAACTTGTAAACATGGCATATGAAAAATCATATTTGCCTCTGGAGACACCGTCATACACAGAAACTGTTTACAAGTGCATCCGTAAATCTTTAGC
>CAUHTR010002815.1:37500-52084 GCA_959609185.1 Schmidtea polychroa
CGTTAGTATTATTGTTGTAAACCTTATTATTATTGTTATTATTACTAATAGTATTCATGATTATTATTATATTATTATTATTATTACTATTATTATTATTAATTTTATTAGTATCGTTATTATTATTATTATCTCTATTATCATTATTGTCATTATCCTTCCTACCGTTACCATGGTTATTATTAATTTACCTTAGTATGATTATTATTATCATTATTATTATCATTATGGTTACTATTATTATTATCGTCATTACCACCATTACCCTTAATTACATCGTTATTAACCTCATTATTAACATCATTATCATTAGTATCATTTCATCATTGCAATAGTTATCCTTATTTGATGAAAATAAAATCAGAAGTCAAATTATCGATTTTGGGATTCCCCTATCGCTAAATTTAGTTACACTAAACCATCGACCAATGAAATCCCAAAAATCTATTTTTAGCAACACCCCCCCCCCCTCCAGTACGACGTGCAAAGTATCGGCTTAAATTATATATGGACACGCGGCAGTATATATGTAGATATGCGTGGGTGTAGGTACCTATACATATGTGAATGTGTGTAGAAGCATGGAGATTCAAAGAATAATAAGGATATCATACCCCTGTGGTATCTTAGTCACGACCCGTTAGGGTAATACAATAACGATGATATGATTAATTAAGTATTTCGTTAAAATAATTTATAAATTTACTAAGAGGATTAAATTTAGCTTCAGAAATCAAAAAACAAATTCCAAGTTAAGGATTAAATTTAACTTCAAATCAAATCAAAACAAATATTTTCGGAAAATTTCCCAATTTCTGCGAGGGATAAATTACGGGTCCAAATCAAATATGGGGCATGAAATGACATTCCTTGGGAAGAATTATGGGAAGACTACTCCAAGCTAATCTATTCTAACTTACTTGATCGAGGTTCATAATGATATCACCTAAAAAATAAGGAATTAGAAAAATTAAATAAATTACTTGTAGGTAGAGCAAACCACTCATAACGGGCACAACCGAAGGAAAGGTAAGCAGACGAAGAGCTTAGTTCGTTGCTAGTACCTGTCGCCCCAGCGTACCCGAATTTAGTGGCCTAAAAATGACTATCTAAAAAACTCACATTTTATTAAAATATAAATTAAAATTTACAAATAGTAATTAAAATTACCACTTAGTGGTAAACAACATTTTGAATGCAAATGATTAGTTTAAACAACCGAAATTTGACAAATATTTTTTGTTGTTGATAAAGTATGAGCTCTTATTTTACTGCTCCTAGGGTTATAGATGTTAGACTTAAAATAAAATGTTTTTTTTTATTTTCAAATTCTTAAAGGGAAAAAGAGTCAACAAAATCCTGTGGTTGATGTCGTATCACAATCAGTATAGAGGGGCTTGATTATTATTTTGTAGAAATGTCCTACTCTGACAGCGATAGCCACGAAGAAGCCGACCGACAGATGCTTACCAGACTCCGTACACGGTACATATGGTACCGTATCCATGATTGGAATCGGGGTTTGGACCTCGACAACTTTGGCCCAGTAATCAGGAGTGGGCCGGAGCCGGACGCCCCGGCGTGGGTAAAAACAGAACCCACAAACGATTTATTACAAGAGGCCCGTGACCGAGCGGCCATTGAGGTAGAAGCGGCCCAGATGCGCTTGCGGAAGATCGACTTACAAATCAGGGCAGCTAAAGAAGGGAAAACAGTGGAGGACCTGGAAGAGGCCGAAGCAACCCCGCGGAAGAGGGGGAGGCCGCGCAAGTGACTGATCGGACTCATCATCAATTTTCCTGTTATACACTATCATTCAGTTATGACTTAGTTAAACTTTACTTTTAGATCGTTCAGTTGTGACTTAATTAAACTTGACTTTTGATGATAACTATTTCATTTTGATTAATAAATTATCTTATGTATTGCGTGCATAATATCGGAAATTAGGTTTATTTATAATCTTGATCTTATTTTATAATTGAATAAATAGTATGTTGCAAGAACGTAATCGTTGAATTCTTTTCTTTACCTAGTGTTCAAATTATTGGAAAATTTGCGAAGAGACAGGGAAGAAGCTCAAAAACAGGCCGAGGAGCTCCGCTTGCGAGTAGACAAGCTCAAGGGACGGTGCCGAGAACTAGAAAGCACCTGGTTTAGTCCCGAGGACATGAAAAAGAAGGTGGCGCAGGTCCTTCAGCTGCAGACTCAAGCCTCGCAGGATCAGATGGAGATTCGGGCATTGAAGCTCCAGCTCCGCGTGGTAGAAACTGAGCGAAACGAACAAGTAGTTCACGGAGCCGCCATAAGTCAAATCCGGCCGTTGACCGTGGAACTAGCGGCAATATACCCTCCGGCCGCGAAAGAGAAACCAAAAAGGAACGGCTTAGGCGCAATATCCGGGAAAAATTAAAGAAGGCCAGACTGGCGGAATACGAAAGGCAAGTGGGTTCGTCGCAAATGGCTACAACGGAAGAAACCGGCCCCACCAGCCGGCCGAGTTGAACTTTTATGCCATGTGGATTATTCCTGTAGCAGGTTTCATATGCCGTGTAGTACTAAACTAATGTCTCTTCTACTTATTGTTAAAAATAAAATATATTTTGTAGCGTTAGAACACTGTCGGGTATGTTTTGTGACTGTCTGAAAACGAGCGCTTGTGTGTAAGGTTGGGAGAAAAATGTTGATAAAGGGACCGGAGAAATCGGACATACACCTTCTATCGGTAGTCCGTGAACCCATGGAGTACTCGACAACTATAGTGCTTTGATGCGCTCACTTTTTGCGGGTACTCAACCCTTGGTACAGTACCAACGTTGATTACTCAACGGGTACCAAGCGGAAAACTAATGTTGTATTTTGGGTTACGCTGGTAACGGCACTCAAACATTCAACCACCAGTAACCCACCATAATTTTAAACGGAGTTCCAGCAGCATATATAGCACTATCTTTTATTCTGCAATTATTCTGTCAACACTTGTTCTAATAGAAGTCTCATAATATTCACCAGATGATTTAATAACATTTTCCGACGATTCTTTAAGATTCTTCATTTTTATAATTCCCAAAAATTCTCCTTTTTAAAACAACATCACTTTATAACTTCCAGAAATAAAATCCATTGATTTAACAAAACAATTCTTTTTAAAAAACACAATCCCTAAATCCAAATCAATTTTTTAATTCACATAAAAAAATAAAATATGAATTACCTATTACTCGCGTATGTGTGTGCACACTAACAAGAATCGGTCTAACCATACTGCGCACACAGACGTGATAAAAAACCACGCCAAATCGGCGGAAACAATTATTATTTATTATTTTTTTAAAAAATTAAAAAGGCCGCGAGGCAAAGATTATCAAAAGGAAACGATGTAGTTGAAATACCATTAATCAATGCGATTATTTCAACTATTTAATAAAATTTACAAAGAACCCGATGAGGTGAGTACAGATTTGAGTACAATTTTGCCACTCCACGAAACCTCCCTCGTTTTCTATTTTTGTTATTAAATTTATCTTGTAAGCGAAACGTTTATTTTATTTATCACTATTACTATTTATATCATGTTTCAGGCGACATGAGAAAAAAAACAAAATTGTCAAAACATTAATATAACAAATTAGAATTAAAAATTAAAAGATTAATGCAATTATTATGTAATATATTTAAAATGGTGACAAAATCTTTAAAATCATTAAATATGTTTAGGAATAAATTTCAAATTCCAATAGGTTTTTGTGTAATGTACACAATAGACCCATTGTGCAAGTTTTCATGAAATAGGTGCCACATACATTGGAGAGACTTCCCATCTTCCTCCAAATAAAATATTTAGCCAAAATTTTACATAATAACTTAAATAAGTGACAAATATCTGCAAGATTTAAATTTAATTTCAGGTAATGAAGGATTAGCACCCATTGTTTATGATTGTGTTACTCCACCTAATAATGATAATGCCAAAGGTATCAATGCACCAATAAGTCCCCCTTGTTTATATATAATTTTCCACATTTGCTTACGATTTATATTATTTACTAATGATAACAAAGGTTTCCTATGTTTACTCAATAAATACTTTTGGATTTACTGATTTTAATCTTGCCTTTGATTACTTTAGGTATAATATTGAGTAAATCATTGACAACAGAATTTGGGAATGGTTGCAAAATATTCATTATTTTCATACTTGAGACCTTTAACAATGCATTGAAAAATGGGAAACTGCGATGATTTTTAACAACTTTTTTTATTGGTTTTACGTTTACTGCTTTTAAGTTTAGGTTTAGGATTTTTCGAAATAAGATTCATTGCAGAGAAATTTTCTATACGACATTGATGTTTCAAAGTCGTTTATTCTCTGTTTTTTATTTAATTTCCTATGTTTTCTGTTCTTATATTTTACATTAAAATTTTTACGTTATTTTTGGTATTCTAGTTATTTTTCTTTAAATTATTTATTGTACTCCTTTTTTCTGGTTATAAGATTTTATTTTATTGTTTACTTATTTCTTAGCCCAACAAAATATATAATTCATGAAGGAATACTAAAATGCCTGAAAAATGACAAAGCATTAATTATGATTCCGGCCGAACATAGAGACGAACTATTGATGCAATATCATGACAGAGGCCTGAGAGGATATCTATTTGCTAGGAAAATTCTATGTAGATTAAAATTAAAATATTATTGGCCATCAATGGAACAGTACATAAAGGATATGTGTGTTAGAATTCTTACTCTGACTCCAAGCTTGTTTTTGATTGACCCACAAATAACAATTAACACTGGAAACTTTATTTAATATCACAAATATTTTCACTATGATACTATTGGCTCAAAAAGCTAACTATCGATAACACAGTGCTTATTACAACACTATGGTGAGGAATAGCACACGCGTATAACCTTGATTTGATAAATCTCTCACAACTGAGGAGTGTAATAATTGGTAATTTTAACTGGTTGTATTCTGATTTGACTTGGATTTACTCGCCAAACTTTATTCTATTATCAACTGAATAAACTCTTGCTGCTTCTCATTATTTCTGTTTTCTCTTTAATTTCTCCGCTTCAATTTTACTCAAATTCTTCAAATAAAATAAATAATATATCTCCAAATTATTTCCCAAATTTCCTCCAATTGGTTCTTCCCAAATTGTTCTCTCGATTCCAGAACATTCCATATTACTTTTAATTTAATTTTTATTTTAATTGACGTTTTTTCTGAATTTCTTTTTAAGAATTTTTATTTTTATTACTAATTTATTTATTTTGATGACTTTTATTGTTTTATGTGGCTTTCATGATGGTTATTGCCATTCTTATGAAATGTTCTGGGATTTTCTGGAATTTTTTCGATGTTTTACCATCTTTCTAAGCTATTCGAGTCTGTTTTTTGTAATTCTATGTTTCTTTGCTATTTTTGAGTTAGATTCTTGCACAATTTCTTGCATTTGTATTATTTTATTTTATTTCTGGGTTTATATTTTTGTTGTTTTCTCTTTTAGTTAATATTGCTTACTTGATGTATTTTATATTTAACTGTACTTTTTGCGTGCTATGTACCTACGCATTCCAGTCACAATTTTTACAAATATTTCCTTATTTTAAAAGGTAATTTTTTAAGGAAATGTAATAGATGTAAATTTTTTAATTTATTTAGATAATATATTTGTGTGGTAAATTATATATTAACATTTCTAAATGGAATTCACACGCAAAAAGTATTCACATTTTAAAATAATACAATCTTCACCAAAAGGTTCTGTAATAAGGGCTAAAGATAAATGTGAACAGTTTGTTATTTTAAAAACATTAAATCTAAATATTGTAAGTAAATTTATGGAGTCTGGAGAACCTAGAGAAGTTCATTATTTATCACTTTTGTCAAACACAAATCTTGTTCCAAAACTGCTAGATTTCCATCGAGACATGAACAGTGCTGTCATTGTAATGGAATATATACATGGGGAATGGGAAGACTTATTTGACTATGAAAATCGCCGCCCAACAGAAGACAAAGTGAAAATTATTGTGAAAAACATAATTGTGATATTGCACAAATTCGCAGAACAAAATCTGTACCACCTGGACATAAAATTAGAAAACATAATGGTTAACAAAAATACTTTGAATATAAAAATGATAGATTTAGAAGACATGTTTTATACAAAGGATGAGATTATTACAGAAAATACAACGCAGTGTGGCACCATTGGATATCAAAGCCCAGAATCATTGGAATTTCAACCATATTTAGTGAAACCAAGCCAAGTATTCAATATTGGCTGTTTAATATATAGGTGTATTCAAAATAGTTATGCTTTTGATACGAAAGAACAAACTTTATTGAAAACTCCAAAAATGTCAAAAGGAACCGATTTGGCCAAGGCACTTGTATCCAAATGTATTGAAAAAAATCCGACTAAAAGAATTGGATTTGATAAACTTTTAGAGGACAATTGGTTTAATTAAAATATCAAAATAAAAAAGTAATATTTATCAATATATTATGTTTATATCATCTTAATTTGTTACTTATTATTGTAAGCAGTATATAATAATTATTGATAAAAAACTATTAATAAAAATAATTGGTAAATGATACTGATAAACTTTAGCATCAAGTTTCAATCAAAAATGAATTTTCTGTCTTTAGATTGGATCTTAATTTAATATCGGAATTATTATTTATTCCATGTTTTTTTAAAACTCAATGTTTAAAGTTTAAGTGTTTGTGTGGGTGAAAAGAAGGAAACAAATATGATAATAATAAATGACAATTGTTAATTGTGAATTTATTCATTCACTTTGATAATCGAGATATTGATCTTTAAGTTTATTACCAAAAATTCATCTTGCGCTTTTGTCTTTATAAGCTGTTCTATGGAAGTAGGCACAATCTTTTTTTATTATCAACCCTATCCATAATCGTTTCGGTTTATCCTTTACATTCGATCATTTCGTCATCGTCTTTTGTAACGTAAGTAGTAGGATGTGAACCCCTCAGATACAAAAGGGGGTATTGCTATTATGTAATATTGAATCATAATTGACAGGTTATGATAGACACATAGACACATCGGTTGTTAACTGGCAACACGCGTACCCATTACGTAATAGACACACAGTTGCTAACTTATATTACACGTGCCCATTACGTTATCGCGTTCAATTATTATTATTATTATTATTATTATTATTATTATTATTATTATTATTATTATTATTATTATTATTATTATTATTATTATTTCAAGACACTGGTGGTTAAGTGGTGAATTTATTTCGTGATTTTTGGTTTGACGTTTGGTATGAGGTTCAAATCCAAGTTTGGGCGACATTTTTTTTATTTTTTCAAAATTAATTTTTTAAAGATTTTAAACTTTATTTGATATAAATTGAAATTTCATAAAAATCGGTTAATGATTTTTACTTAAAGGTTCATGGTATTTTCTATACTACTGATATAAAATGCAGTAAACAGCATTAAATAATACTATTCAGACCATTTGGGGATTTATCTTATTGTATTTTGTGATTTCATTAATTATTATTTGTTGTACCCTTCAATTAATAATAAAAAATTTCATCTATTGACCATTTTTAATATAAAGTATGCAAACAATATGAACGATATAGTCGTGGTAGTGGTCTTGGACTTGTATTTTAGCATTGGTCGTACTGGATCCTAACATAGAGTTGTATTAGTAGTCGATAGTACTGGACATACTGGATCCTCATATAGTGTTGTATTATCAGTTGGGATCATCAGTACGTGGAATCAGTTAGTAACCAGTTACCACTAAGTATGACGACACAGTAACCATGGTCAGTATGTTGAGTCATCGGTCAGTTAGCAACTGGTGTGTATATTGTGTAATGGGCACGCGTGTGGTCAGATAGCAATTTTGTTGTCATGATGTAATGAGTATGTAAGTTGGCAGTTACCAACTGGTGTGGCTATGATGTAATGTGTAGGTGTAAGACAGGTAGTAACTAAAGTGTATCTATTACGTAATGTACATGTGTATTGTGAGTTAGTAACTGGTGTGTCTATTACACAACCTGCTATTATACAACTTCTAGCATTGATAGTGTAAAATTTTTTTGATTTTAGATTAGTGTTTTTTGAGTGAAAATGTACTTTGATGCTATAGTCATGGGCCATTTTATTTTCTGACCAATGAGAGCACTTTCAGTCGCAATGTGAACCCCGGACTGTAAAAAGTGCTGTTATTGATTTTATAGTACAGGAATGTTCAAAAAGTTCAATTTTTGTGTTTTGATTTAATCGCGAAAGTTTGAGATTTTTGAAAAATTTAGTTAATCTTAAACCTTAATCTTAATTGAAAATCATTAGCCATTATTTTAATGTTAATAAATTTAGATTTTCAATACGATATCACGAAATACGATATATTTTATTGATTATAATAAATACTTTGAATTAATAAAAAAATGATTTCTAATTGAAATAAATGATGTTTTAACAACATCTAGTAATATCAAAAGTTAATTTTTTCAAAGAATCTTTTGAATTATAAAAATATTTTAATATGTTTAAACGTACATCGTCTTGTAGAGAATTCCTTAGTCTTTTCAATAATATACAGATTTACATGATTTGAATTTGTCAAGTTTATAAAATCACAAGATTTTCAATATTTTTAAAATTTTGAATTTTGAATATCATTTTTATTTCCATGACAATAAATCAATTGGTGTCATTCAATAGACATTTGTTTCCTCTTTCATCTGATATATGAGCCGTTTATTTTGGAAGTGACCTAAGTTAAATTATGTTACCTTTTCATTTTGAAGTAAATTATAAATAATATATTTAAAATCACTGAGATTTTGTAAACACGAAAATTAGTTGTTTAATAAAATGAGAAAAAATTTAATTTGGAAAGTAGCTTTACATAAATGGACTGAGTTCACTTTCAAAATAAACGGCTCATATATAAAATGAATATTAAAAATTACTTTCACTCCTGGCATTAATTCACTCCTTTATTATAGGAAATTAGTGAATAATTTATTATATTGTAAGAAGTTTAAATCTTAGTTACGACTTTAGAAATCACCTATAGTTTATGACCGCGGCCCGGAACGAGATTTTAAAATTTTTCGCGACTCACCTTATAAAAAAAATTATTTACAAAACAAATTTTATTTTTTAATAAAAATCAAGTTATTTGTTTGTTTATTTCATACACAAAAATTGCAAAATAATTATAACAAAAATATAATATGTAAAAAAATTTTTTTGTGTTTTTACAATTTTTGCAGCGACCCGGTTGCAAGTCGCAACCTAAACTTTAGGAAACGCTGATATAGTTGAATAAATTAAAATTCATTATGTATCTATATATTGCTTGTGTTAAATTGATGTTATTAAGTAACTAAGATTGTTAATAAATTTTATTTTTAACCCTTTAACGCACAAGCTCGAACGTTACTCGGATATACATTATTGAAAAAATTGTACATGCCCAAGAGACTCGGGTAGACACAGTATTTAGTTTAATTTATGATTCACCAAAAATTAATGCTCCGCCAATGCTACAAATTTAGGGAAAAAAAGCCGACACTTAAAAAATTACGTTACCTTAAATGGCGGCTGTTTTATGTTTGTTTATGATTCATCACCACACGTTTACCCTAAAAATCAAAACACTGCAATGTTCAATACTTATTAGACATCATGATGTCGTTACGGATATATAGGACAACATTTTGGTTTGTTTGATTAGGTAGATTTGAATTAAGTTTTGAATTAATCAATATTACGAAACTAAAATTAGTTGTTGATTACAATAATACTCTGAGAATTGTTAATAGTTAAGATCAAGCAGACAAACCTAAAAGAAACGGAATCAAAAGGAATCCTCAAAAACAAAACAAAACTAGCCACTGAATTGGCAATCATCAAGAAACCATTTTTTAACCACTTAATGCACTAACCCGTGTCTGACACGTCCATTCCTTTCTGGTAAATTTTGAAAAAAAGTTTATATGATCGTGTCCGACACGGATACATTTCAAGATTTGTTTATCTATTGAATAATAGATGTAGGTAGTATTCACAGAAATAAATTATAAATATTATAAACATCTAAATTTATCATTATTTTGTATGGTGTTTTCGTTTAGAATCTGTATCATGGAATAAATATAATAAATCCTCTTGAATAGAAAAAAATTAACGTATCGTATTTTTTTACTAAATAAGAGTATAATAAAATTAAGTATGTCACCATATAATAATAGACAAGGCCATCGCGGGGTATGCGGCGGTCTTCGGTTTCTGGTGTTCAGTTCTTGTTCAGCCCAGTTCAGACTAGTTCTGGAGTACTAATTTACAAAAAAGGTGAAATTACTGCATTCCAAAGAGGCAAAGTTATGATTTTAAAATGGAGAGATAAAAAAGATGTTTGTCTCCTGTCTACTGTACATAATCCGATAATGGAAGCTACTAAAAAAGACAGGCGCGGTAATGAAATAAAAAAGCCAAAGGTGATAATTGACTACAACGACATAATGGGTGGCGTTTATCGGTTAGATCAACATCTTCATGATTATCCGGTTGCTAGAAAGAGAGGGAAGAAGTACTATAAAAAAAGTATTTTTTCACTTCCTAGATATAACCTTGTGGAATGAATTTGTTCTGTATAAGAAAAATATTTTCATATATCAAAATGTTTGTAATTATAAAATATATATTATTTTCAAAAAATACCATTTTCTTAATTTTCTTCCTTCTGGTAAAAATATCCTTGCTACGCCACTGAAAATACTTTTATTTTTTTTCTAATTGTATATGGGTACTAGTTTAGTGAAAAAAAACTGATCATTTTTGACAGAAAATTTGAAATTAATTTGTGCATTAAGTAGTTACTACAATCCATATAAATTATTAGAAAACAACGCAAATTTCGGAACACTTAATAAACGACAG
Organism: Schmidtea polychroa; assembly: GCA_959609185.1. Taxonomy (NCBI): domain Eukaryota; kingdom Metazoa; phylum Platyhelminthes; order Tricladida; family Dugesiidae; genus Schmidtea; species Schmidtea polychroa. The sequence goes on from CAUHTR010002815.1 coordinate 48,477, forward strand.
AAAAATCATTAAACATCCGAAAATTAAAGCCCTATCATTCAAACAACCAATCCACAACCTACATACACACCAACAAAACAAAAACACGTTTCTTTTAACAGCACAAACTCAACCAAAACTTTCGACAACGAGACTACAATAAACAAAAATAACAAAAATATACAGTGACTGTTTCAAATGACAAAACAAATAGGCAACAAAGAAAATACGTACAAACAAGAGTATGCTGTACTATTTTTACATTGTTTTTATTTAATGACGTTGTAAAACAACAAACAAAATACTACTCTACATTTATATTTTAGATAGGTTTTCATTTATATGTTGCTATCTCTACTTTTTGCCCATGGGCAACTTTTAAAAATATTGTAAAAATAAAAACAAAAATAGTTTTATTTTAAATGTTAACATCCGGTTTTAAAAGGGAAAGTTATGTGATAATACTTAATACTTATAATTCCCTTTTTTAGCGTGTACACCATATTTATTGTTTTGTCATAATATTTATCGGAATATTCCTTGTCATAAGGCATTTTGGTAGATCAATATCCTATAGTAAGTCGTTATGAACTTACTATAGAAATGGAATATGAAAGGTATTGATCACACAATTAAATAGAAAGAAAAGAGAATATTAACCAATTTAAAGACAGAAAGTTTTCAAAGAAATATTAAGGTTCCAAGAAATAAAAAAAATCTTTTTATTCCAAAAGTAGTGATCTCAAATATATTTTAGTTAGTAAATATATTTTATTTTTTATAATAAAGCTTTATATTTGTTAAAAGTTGTAATTTTTATTATTTAATAAATATTTTTAATAATATACAAACACTCCAGTTGTTCCATTACACATTTTGAAAGTATTACAAGAAAATTTTCCTTCATCAACTTGATATTTTTATATCAAAAACTAAAGGAAAGAAAGACCACTTACATTTTCGGTTAACTATAGTGGAAAGTCTAAAATAGAGGTTTATCATTGTGAATCCAGGACAACAAAACTTAGTCGACCAAAGAAACCTGGATGCAAAATTTAAGTACATATAATATCTATTATGAGAATTTTATCATGAAATACAAAAAAATGCACTATTTGTGGCGACAACATCCGAAAACAATGAAATAAATGTAATATGTGACTAAAATATAATTTTCTAGATGTGTATGCAAAATTATTTAATTTTTACGTAATTTTTAACACTATGTACCAAGAGTACCATTTGGACATCAATAAAAAGTGTAAAATTATGACTAATTTATATGACTCTAAGACACCTAAGATATCCATTTTCTAACAACATTTAGAACATGAATTTACCAAAAAGATTTCACTGAGCGATAAGTTATTAGAGAAAAACTTGGAAACAGTTATCGAGGATTCATCGTCAGAGAATGATCAATTCAAAACGATTTTCGAGAGAGGAATTGATGGAGTCTATTAAAGATAATGATTCTCCAGGAATCTAATATTTAATAAATCGAGTAGTTGAACTATACTTGCGAAATTATTTGTTTTTCTAAATGTTTTATATTTTAATATTAAATTTAGAAGATGGGAGAATCCTAAAAATTTTAAAATTAAAATATTATACAATAGGGGCAGATAGATATAGAATAAATATACATATTCAGAAATAAGTTAATGAAAATTGATTTGAATACAAGATAACTATGATGATGACAATTTGGTGATCTATCGACAATTATATTGATTAGATTATTTTATTTTTTTTTGATTATGACAATTATAAATACATCGATTGTTTTTATTTTCATGGTGATGTGGATTTTTAAATAGCAATTAATTAAGGGATTATGCAAAGAAACTATGTTTATTTGCATAGCCCCTTAATAAGGGTAGTTATAGATTGACAATGTACTTTTCACCTTTGATCTTTTGTTATTTTTGTCAGGGATGCTGCATTTGAAAATTAATAAAAGTTAAATTTAATAAACAAATAAACACTGTAGCATAGTGTTGAGGTTGATAAAATTTAAATCTAATAAATAAATTATCAATATATATATATATATATATATATATATATATATATATATAAAATAATAATAATAAAATGATAAATAATTAATTCAAAAAAATCTTACCAAGTTAGTTTTGAAAATGAAATCAAAAATGAAATAAAATCCACGGAAAATAGCTAGCCCAAGCTGTTGACAATGCAAGTAAAACAAATAAACAAAATACCGCAATGCGGATAAGGCAAATGAAGGGCACTTAGTGCCAGGGAAAATGGAATAGGTTGAATTGAGTAAACAAGGTATGTTGACACTCCAAATGGGGTGTCAACAGAAAATTGGTATATATACAGACTGATATTTCAGTCAAAGCACCCCTAAAAATCATTTGCGAAGAAGAATTGCAAATTCAGTAATTGATATTGCAATATAAATTTGAGCATACAGATTTACATAACCGAGCTCAGGTAATAGCATTTAGAGACTATTAGCAAAGAAAACAAGACAAAAAGAGAAACCTATATAAAATTACATAATTGACTGTGTGAAAAGGTGAATATTTTATTTTGTAATATATCATTATTGTTATCAAATAAAAGTCTTGAAAGAACCAGTGTTTGACTTATTTATTTATATAAGATCATCAAGTTGAGATTCTTGGAACCTCAACATTATTATTATTATAAATAGAAAAAATTTTCTTGTTAAAATACGTGAGTAAAATAAGTCAGATTGCTTAAGTAAGCACGAATCCAATATCGATACATGCATGATTTGCTGAAACATATTATTATGAACTATTCAAAACATAATGACGTGTGCATGAGATTGTGTGTATATACAACATAATAAAGTTTGTGATTATTTCAAAAACAGTATAAAGTAGAAACAGCAAATATTCAAGCCAGTTTAACTGTTCCATGCAGTATGTAAAAAATATAAGTAAATAAATTGGCATACCGAAATTAAAAATCACACGGAAAAGTTGTCCACATAAGACGCGGATATAGGCAGCTTTGTAAATAAAATGAAAGGCATATAAGTGTTACAGTATTAAAAATTTTAATTACTTCAAGGTACAGAAAGTTCAATAAATAATAATTATTATATAGTTGTTGGATGATGAGGATAGGCCTATCACCACATTCATCATCAACGCATATTATAGGACGGGTCCTAGAAATTATCGAATCAATATATGTGCTGAGGAAAGACAATAAAATCAAAGTCAATCAATTCAATTCAGACAATATATCGAGCAATGGCTGCCTTTGTATATGTGCCTAACTCTATCATTATATACATTATCTATCAAACTTTATTATGTACTTTTATTAATCAGGGAAAATTATGAACATTAATTTTAACGGAAGTAAAATATGGTTGAAATATTTAACACGCAATACTAGGATTATTTATAATTAATATTCATATTATACACGCAATATATAGAGATGATCACTTATAATAAAATACATAATTAATATTTTAATATTCATATAGATAAAAATAATTTCTATGATAAAACATATTTTAATGAGTACCACTACCTGTATCGTAAAAATTATTATAATATGGGAATTATATCATAAGAATTATGTATCGTAACAAGTGATGGTATTTAATATCG
>CAUHTR010002816.1:0-53713 GCA_959609185.1 Schmidtea polychroa
TTGAAAAGAAAGGACATACGAGCAACAGTGGGGGCGATCACCAGACACGCTCGAGGAAGCATTAAGAATCGCTAATAAATGCGGAAAACGACTTGACTACAGTACAAGAAGCAGCAATGGCAGCAGTACCAATAGCTACAACACACAACAACGACAACCGAAATTAATCAAACCAACAATGAAATCTAGGAATGAATCAATTTATCTCAGAATCGCAACAGTTGTTCAAGGCGCCAACAACGACAAATCGGAAACACAGGTAATATCAATTTTAACTAATAATTTCAGGAAGAACGAGAACAATAATCGTAAGTGTAACATATGTCAACGACTAGGACATTGGAGCAATGGGTGTTATTAAAACAAGGATGTGCCAAAAGTGTGTTAAAAGGGGTCACACAGAAAATATATGCCGAGGACCAATGATGTCGATGAATGGAGGAAGGACTAAAACCTGCTACAGTTGCCACCAACTTGGACATGTGGCGAGAGAATGCCCGATGGGAACAAAACATAATCAACTAAGAGCAAACGATCCAAGTCAATTATACAAATCAACATCATGCAGAAAATTGAACAGTTGAAAAAGATGATCCAACGGATACCAGAGGATATCCGGAAACGACCAACAAGAGAACAACAAGACCAGCAACGAATCGAAGGGCAGAGACCACTAAACGAAAAAGCCAGAGAAATTCAAAAAAGATGGAAAAAGCGAGAAACCAACACCGGAAGAATAAATATGATGAGATTAATGAACAAAGGGGAACCGCACACTGCGGAGCAGTGTGTTAACAAGGAAGGGAGCGATATGACCGTAATCAACGAGACAAAAGTGATAAAGAAAATGGGTCACATCAATTGACGGAGCAATTGACAGAATTGAGTAGCGAGGATAAAATAAAAAATAATACAAGGGTTCACCAAAAAAGAAAAGAAAAGAGACGAAGAAGAGATGAAACAGGGCACGAACCAAAAAGCAACAAGATTGTTACAAAGAATCTAATTCAGAGGGTATTACTACAAAAAATTGAAGATAGAATTAGAAGAGAAGAACCAAATTTAACGGATGAGCAAGTAAAAGAAAAAGTAAAAGACAACTGGTTCAGGAAAAATGAGTGGTTCGAAAGAAAGAACCAAGTAACAGAGCCAATATAAACATGTTGAGACAAATACAGAATGATCAGACGGACCAGGAAGACGAGAAAAGTGCGGTAAGTAGCCTGAGAAGTGAATTATTTCAATCAAGTGATGAAAATAATGAACAAGGAACACCTCAAAATAACGAAGAGGGTGAGAGCGACGATATGGAATCACTGATAGAAAATGACGATGAGGAAATATTTGAGGAAATTTCCGACACGGTATCGGAAAGAGAACGAAATGAGAGCTATATCAACGAACCAACATACAGAAAATGTATAAAACTGATAACTCAAGCATACCAGTGGGAAGGAGATATATTAACGGCAACATGGAAAGATTTGGTGACGAAATATAAAGGAAAATTGAAAGAAGTTGATCCAAGTAAGTATTCAACACCCTGAAACTCAGATGCAGATTATTGAATTAAAAGTAACAAATACCGATAAACTGTATAATTGGGTACAACACAAGATGGGAACAAGTCATAAAAATAAACAGCTATACGACAATGGTTATAAAGTTAAAATGAGCATACATTTAGTAGATGTGATGATATGGCCAAACGAAGTTAATATCTTAATCTTAAAGAAAAACAGAGACAACGAATCAGTAACGGAAATACTGAGAAAAATCCAACAGATATTCAACAATGAAGTGGAACCAGAAATAGAAAAGATTGAACGAAAGATTATGAAGGAAAATCAAATAATCTTAGTAAACAAGCAATCGATCAAACGAAGAAATATATTAACAGATTGAGGGAAAGATGGCCGCAGCTAATGAAACAGTTTGTCAAAGACGTACGGGGTACTGAGATTATGGGATTTGAATATAAACGAACAACGGAGTTGATATCAAAATATGGTGAATACGAGAGAATCAGATGTGAACAAGAATTACCATGGCCATCCAACAGAAAAGTGACAATAGTAAGAGAATCACTGAAGAATAGTCATTTAAATAAACACGAAGAAATGATCAAAACATCACATGTCGAAGACGACATTTTTGGAAAAGGCCGGAGTGGAAAAAATGACAAAGACCATAACGACAAAAATGAGGAAGACGACGGGAACCATGAAAGGAACAACATAAATGGGAATTCAGGCGAACGAGATAATAAAGAAGACAAGGAGTCAGAAGATGACGACGAAGACTTGAAGGATACTGAGGACAACTCAGACCAAAGTGAAGACAACCAACAAAATGAAACAGAGAACGACAAACGAAAGTCCCCACGGCATAACATAGTAATGCGGAAGAATCTAAAGCAGTCACTCCTACTACAAATTATCCTAATAATACTAACGTCAATTTGCCTAACAGAAACGAAAAATGCGCGAATTACGAGAGGAAATCTGAAAGAAGGCGAACTATTCATGATAAAAGTCAGCGGCAACGACGGAAACGCGGTCGGGATATGCATCCAATTGATGGAAGGAACCGGAGTAAGTTGTGATTTTAGAACGATAACAAAAGGGAGGATTTTCAATAGTCAAAATGGAGAACCTGAATTATGCGGAGATTACAACATTTGCGAAGACATAACATCAGAAGAAAAAGAATTGGAAAGAGCTAACGAAACCGGAGTACACGTCGCAATTAAAGCTACAATGGAAGGTATGGAAATAATACATAAAGGAAATTTGCCAACAACGCAAATATGTTTTAGAGATGACGAAGAAATATGTATAACGGTGGACATGAAACGAGATCGCGAATTTTTTTGGACAAACGTAAACCAAACACCAACATGGTGGTATGCGCAGGTACCCAGGCAATAGTGGTATGTAAAGCAGTTAAAACCGCGCAAATAAAAAGCAGGCCAAAAAGTATGGCTAGTAAACGATATCAACCAAGGATCAAACCGGCAATTAAGAAACCCCAGAAACAATCCCGTATGGGAATGATAAGAGGACAGCACCAAACCAAGAAAAACACAACAGTAATATGGATCAAAGATGAGAGACGAGAAGCACTAGTAAATGTCGAATTCAACAAGAAAAGAGAAGAAGTAATCACGGTCAGAAACCAAGGTGAAGAACCAATAGTAAGAGTATGTGTACTAAACAGGACAGGAATAGTCGACTGCATAGAAACACTACTTGACAAAGGTGCAGAAGTTAAAATGACAATAGGAGAAAGAAAGGGACGATACCACATATGCGTTCTTAAAAACGGAAGCGATTTAAGTTCATGCCAAGCAATAACCAGACAACGACCACGGTTGATAAACATACCATTGGCAACCAGAAAACCAAAAGAAGTGGAAAAGCCAAAAGGAAACGAACATCTAAAGGCAGAAGAAACGAAACAGTTATACCAGATGCTCAAGAAAAATAAAACACAGGAGGCAACTACAACAGAAACTAAAATGATGATAACGACAGGAAAATTCAACAACAAGACACTGATAACCGTTAAAATGATGTGGATCGCTAGCGCAATAATAAGTGCAGTGATAACATCAATAATAATCCAATGGATAAGAACCTCCAAAATATGTAAACAAAAACCTAAAGGCAGAAAAAGATGGCCACAAGTGGAGAATTCCGAATATGGTATTCCAACAGAAAACCCGAATCCAGAAGAGTACGAAGCGATTGAAGATCCAAGGTCAAGCAGACTATGGACGCAAGAATTACTCAGAATACAAACCCTAGACGATTGGGTAAACGAATTTGACATATACCGGCTAACGGATGAAAGATATGGGGGAATGCGCACATTGCATTCAGGTCCCCTGGCAACAATGGTATAAGAAAGTGATGAGTCGATGTAAATAGTGTGTATATAAACGTGAGGGTAAAAGTAGTTTAGTAGATTAGTAATATGTTCAAAAAAAAAATGGGTATGATAACTACGTATTATAAATAAGAAATGAATCAGAGAAACGAGGATCAAGTATATCAAACGAGGATACCACATGTTGTTGAATTGGGAAATCAACCACTAGTAAACATTAATCAGACATAAATAGTAGAAATTGATACAAGTACAACGATAAACCAACCAAGTTAGTCAGCAGGATCAATGTGAATAACACAATGTGAATTAATATCAAATGACAAACCATACCCAAGAATATCGGTTACGTAATTAGAATGCGTTAATGGAGAGCATCAATAGAAACTCGATATATGTAACAAGAATAAAAGAGCAACAACAAATAATCGCACAATAAGAATACAATAACAAACAGTTGATAAGCCAAATAAAATGGTAGACAGGAGAAATCAGGAGATTACGCGAAGACCATCAGCATGATGATATCACGAGTTAAGTTGAGTGGATAACCGACCTACCAGGAATTGGGGAACCGGACTCAACGGGAGAGACATAAAAGAAGGGAAAGTAGCCCTGTAAACAAACAAAATTATAGCCAAAGTAGAAGCTCCGAGAGAAAGTGGAGAGAAGTGGAGGAACAAAACTATTAACTATGAGCTGATAAGAAAATATTAGGTCAAGTCAGATGAATTCGAGGAGAGACTATTGTGTGCGGACAAAGATTATTAATAAGAGCACGTCAAACCCTATATGGATGTAGATTATGCCATGGAGGTACTACACGACTTGTAACAAGAAAAGCAGAAGTTAAAGAGAGAACCACAGCAAGAATCAGCCACACCCCAGATGACAATAATAATAAAAATCTTAGAAGAAATAAAGCAGCAAATAATGATGACTGTCAACGAATGTCCGAGCAACTATGAAACAAAGACGCTCGAAGAAATAAAGGAAAGGGTAAATAACGCAGTCAAAGAAAAGCTAATTACTCAAGATGAAATAATAAAAACATTGAGAGAGATATAGATGGAAATAATAACAACTATGAACAAAATCCCGATGAACCATGAGACAATGACCAAAACGTTAGAAGGAATAAAAAGGAGAATATCAACTACCTTCAACGCAGACTTCGTATACTAAAATGTCCTAATAAAGATGCTCATGGGAATCTAGAAAGGAGTAATGACAACTGTCAAAAAAAAAAAAAAAAAAACCTACACACTAAATCAAATAACCTCGAAGAAGACCTCAACTCGACTGATACAATCCAACTAATGAAAACAGTGAGCATGTGACGAGAGCTAAAGAAAGAAGTGACAATCAAAACAAGGGCAGCAGAAGAAGAAAATAAAATTGAATGTAAAGAAAACCCGAATCCATAACAGTACCGATCCTGTTAACAGCGAATCTCATGATAAATAACAATACTGAGCTTGATAGCCCTTAAACCCACTCAAATCCATGAAAGTACAAAAACTCAAGTTGAAAGAACAATTCCGAAGCATTCGCATTCTAATAGAAGAACCAATACCCAGAGACTAAATCTATCAAATCTATCTTCTACAACCTTCAAATCCAGAGCCGTCATCGAGATGGGATCCCGAACAACCAAGTATTTAAATCCTGATATAAACCGACAATGATCCTGATATAATATGACAACAATCTTGAGTTGATTGACAATGTTCTTATCATGTGTTGACAATGATCCTGATTCAATTGACAATGATCTGAAAATGATTTATGTATTGAAAATGATCCCGATTCGATTGACAATGATCTGAAAATGATCTAGATGTGATTTAACAATGATCCTGACATGATTCGACAATGATATGATTTGACTATTATTGTGATTTGATGCCAATATTATATATTACTTTGATATTATTTGAGCATAACAATTTAATTAAATTTTGTGTGGACCGACCAGGGTCTTCTTTCTCTTCATCTTTAAACCAATCTGTAGCATGTAACGTATCAGTAGAAACTTTTTATGTATGTGGGTATTGAGGTCACGACCCTGTAGCTCGTGGACCCAATTACATGTAGGCACTTGTAATACAGTGTAACCAATTCTGTCTAATTATATCTTGAACTTTTGATTAAATTGCGGGTCGCAATTTTATGGGCCCCCGAGTGTTTTATGTTGGGCTAGAACTGATTTCTAGACCCAAAGTTGGGAATGGGACGAAATGTGTCAGTACACAACACGCATACCCAGCATTAAGTTTACTTAAATAAAAATATATAAAACACCAAGTAAACAATGATAATAGAGAGATAATATACCCAAAAATAAAACATCTGAATTAAAAATAAAATAAAACACGAGCAAGAAGTATTACACGAAAACTTACTCAAATATAACCGAAAGACATAAAACAACAAAAAACAAATTCGAATAAAGGCGATTAGTAAAAATTAAAAAAGAAAATTAAAGAAAATCTTCATAAAATCTTACGTAAAGAAAATTATATCGATATTTTGAATAAAAATCCAGAACAATTCATAAAAATGGCGAAATCCATCATGACGGCCAAACGACCCAATAAAATTTATAAAAAATAAATATTTTAGTTTAAAAAATAAATATTTTAGAAAAGAAATCATAAAAAACAATTTAAAAATAAGAAATAGATTAAATTTAGCATGGAATGTTCTGGAAATGCTGAAATCCATCATGGAGGCAAATTTAATAAAAAATAATTCGAAAATAAAATTTCAAAAATAAAAACAAAAATTCTTACTGAAAAATCGCCATCAAAATCGATAAAAATTAAAAATCGAATGTTCGAGAATTAAAATAATCTGAATTTGTTTTACTGCATCAATGCACGCATGTATACTTACACGTCAAACAGAGGCTATATAAACTAACACATTTCGTCAGTTTTTAAGCAAAAAAATGCAAATGCAAATGCTTGCTCTTATGCCAAATTTTTGATTTTGATTTTCCTGAGATTGTAAGTAAGGACGATTTCATTGTGAATTATAAATTATTATTATTGAAACTTTGTTTTCATTATTTCTATTTAATTATAGAGGTGTAGATTTGAATGAGATCGTCGGTTATCAATGATTTTGAAGCGAGATCCCAGCCAAACCTGCACCTATGCACTTTATCATTTATGAATGCACAGTTCATAATAATTTCGGGTCATCGACCCTACATGCACTAAAATCATAATCTTAACCAGAGGTCGCCACGAACTATTGGTGTTTAACCATGAGTAGGGCGTATAAATCCTTCTTGGTATTTGGCATAGTCACAGGGACTATGCGGACGAAATAATTATGGGAAACTAATTGTGGATACATATTACAATAAGGCCTATCGTACCGTACTCAGTGTAGTCGGGAAAGTAGGTAAATTTTAATTAAATCGACCTTTTCGTTAACTTACATACCTAAATTAACACTTAAATTATACTATTTTGCACACAACATTAAGAACTGATAAACGGGGAATATCCCCTGACTCAAATTTCACACAATACAACATGCTAGTGTAGCTGGTTATTTCTAAACGAATCCCTCTTAAACTATAAATTCAATGTGAACCTAAGAAACTAATTAACTCAAAATAACAGGGAGATCCCTGCGCAAAAATTTTTTAAGGCAATTAAAGACTTAAATATTTTGAACCATTCCCTGTAAGAATACTGCAACCTAAAGTTCATGCGATGAGTAGGACCTAAGATGTTATAATCTCAATCGCACTGGTAAGCGAACTAATATCTATAGATGCCCACAAAATAACCTATTTTGATGCAAACTAAATTTCTCTATCGTAATGGTCTTGGTATGCGCAAACTCCCGTAGACATATTGATAAAGTCTCTTTATCTATAAACTACTAATATCATATCTATAACTTATAAGTTCGGGCAACATCTTCACATTATTCTACACTAAATTGAATAGACTCTAAACTAACTATAAAAATATAAATCGTAAACCCATAAAAGTATAAATCATCCTCTCAATTTCATAAAAATGTGAATTGTACTTATAGATTTAATTTCTTCAAAATATAAATTATGGTTAGTTATAAAGGTATAAATTATATGTAGGAATAATGTAATATTAAACAATTAATGTTGTTTTAATATTATGAAAATGTCGTAAAAATAGAATTTGAAAAAACGTTTAGTCTTACAAGCTATCCGGGCAATGGAAATCAACAAGATTATAATTGAAAATGTTGGAAAATTCGATGGCAAAAATACAGATGTGGAAGAATGGTTCGACAAACTCGAAATTATTTTGGAAGCCAAGAATGTGAAAAATGTCATGAATGTAATGCCATTTTTACTTGAAGGGCAATCTTATGCAGTTTTCAAACAGTTAAAGAAAAGCAACACGACAATGGATTTTGGTATGCTGAAGAAGGAATTATTGAAAACCTTCGGTATGAGCGAGCAAGAAGCCTTTACGAAACTTTTACAGAAAAAGTTATTAATGGGTGATAACTTGGATGTTCATGTAAATGAATTAAGGTCACTGTTGGAATGTTCAGGTGATCTACTAACCCGATTTTTTGTAAATAGCTTACCAAGTGATTTGTCAAATCAACTAAAGATGTCAACAGCGTCAACAATGAATGAGTTAGTCGCTCAAGCAAAGAAAATCGCAAGTCATCAATTTATGACAATGAAACGGTTGCAGTAGTAGTACCAAGATCAGATAGTGGAAGACAAGCCAATCGAAAATGCTATATATGCAATAGTGCTAATCATGTGGTAAGATACTGTCCAGAAAGACGCAACATCAGATGTGCAAAATGCGGTATTATGGGACATATTTCAAGGTTTTGCAAGTCGGGAAAAGATCAAGGGGCTACACACAATGTGGAGTCGGGTGTGGCCCCAAGAATTGTGAATATGTGAGACTCCTAAAAGTAAATGGTGATGTAAAAGCATGTTTAGTTGATTCGGGCAGCACTACCACTATAGTAAAAGGAAATCCACGAAATCTATGACTGCGGTAGCGATGCTTGATGGTTCAATCATATATGCTGAGCGAAGTAAAGTTGATATATGGGTTGGAGATAAGTTATTTAATATTGATTGTTTAATATACCCGAAACTAGTATCCAATTATGATGTAATTTTAGGAGTGAATGCTATTAATAGGTTTGGTGGAGTTCGATTGAATAAAGAAGCCATATTCGGTTGTGAAGAAGCACCTTGTCACGTAGCGTGCTCTAGTAGTAGTATGTCAGAAATATTGAAGGAAAATTTCTCTGCGAGATTTGAAAACGAGAAATGGATTGTCAAATGGGATTGGAAGTCAGAGCCGCCGAAATTTCTACCTAATAGAAATTCAAACTTTTATGATAATTGTAGTAAGGATCAGGAGACGATGCGTATCTTGAATTCTTGGATATCTAACAGCTATCTAGTTGATTACGACGAGAAAACAATGGGCAAACCGATCGGATCAGTACCTATTTATGGTATAATTCAGTTAAATAAAGCGAAAGTGCGTCCAGTATTTGACTTTAGGAGTATCAATAAATATATTGATGTATATAGTGGGAATGCAGATATCTGTTCTGAAAAATTACGATCATGGAGATGTTTAAGTAAAGAATTTGCAATGTTAGATTTATCTGATGCATATATGCAAATACACGTGGATAAAAGCATGTGGCGATATCAATCTTGTATGGTTAATGGGAAGAGATATGCGCTTACGAGAATGGGATTTGGATTGAATATCGCGCCAACGATAATGACAGAGATTGTGAATAAAGTATTGAACAACAATGAATCAATCAAGAATAGCACAAGTTCATACATAGACGATATATTCGTAGATGAATCTAAAGTTAAAGCAAGTAAAGTAAGTGCAGAAATGCGTAAATTTGGTTTGATATGTAAAGAAGAAGAAAAGGTCAAGGATACTCTCAGTGTAAGAGTATTAGGTATTGATGTATTTCGAAAGAATAATGAACTACATTGGAAAAGATCGAACGATATTCGGATAAATGAATTAAATGAAGGGCTTTCAAGAAGAGAGCTGTATTCGTTATGTGGCCAGTTAGTTGGAATTTATCCTGTGTCTGGGTGGTTGCGGCCAGCTTGCTCATATATCAAGAGGCTATCCAGTGGAAATTGGGATGATTCAATAGAAAATCATATCGTTGACAAAGTAAAATGGATATTAGAAAAAGTGAATGAAAGAGATCCATCGTCAGGTATTTGGAGTGTTCCCAGCAATCAGACAGGCATAATTTGGTGCGATGCAAGTTCGATCGCCATTGGAATTGTATTAGAAATGGAAGGTTCAGTGGTTGAAGATGCGTGTTGGTTGCGAAAACCTGATGATTCAAGACACATTAATTTGGTGGAATTAGAAGCGATTGTGAAGGGTATTAATTTATGTATTAAATGGAATCTAAAGTACATCAAAATTAAATCCGATAGTAAATCAGTTGTGTGTTGGGTTAACAGCATATTATCAAGCGACAGAAAAATACATACAAAAGCAAATTCAGAGTTGTTAATACGACGAAGGCTGGAGCTTTTAAAAGATCTAGCGATTGAGTATGAACTTAAAATGGACATTGAGTTTGTATCTACAGAAAATAACAAGGCTGATGTATTAACGAGAGTACCAGCCAACTGGAAGATTATTAAAAAGAAGTCGTAGTTCTAGACAATCATAAAACCCGAATGATGTGTTATTGGAAATTCACAAGAACTGCCATGTAGGGAAAAATCGTATGCGATTCTTAGCATCGGAAGCGGGGCTACTAAATGTGGATAATGAGATCTCAGAAATAATTGCAAGTTGTAATCAATGCCTATCAATTGACCCAGCGCCAGTAACGTGGGAAAAAGGTGAACTAAGCTGTGATGAAAATTGGTGCCGTTTAGCAATTGATGTAGCTAAATTTGCTAAAGATAAATATTTAACAATTATTGATTGTGGACCATCGAGATATGCAATCTGGAAGAAAATTAAGAATGAAAATGTAGAAGAGATATGTAATGCTTTAAATGAAGTGCTATATGAAAGAGGAGCTCCAAGTGAAATATTATTAGATAATTACTTATCTTTTAGATCTAGAAAATTTCAAGAATTAGCAGATAAATGGAATGTTGAGTTGGTATTTAGAACAGTGAACCGTCCAGGGGGAAACGGGATCATTGAACGCAGCCATCGGACAATCAAATCGCTAGCAGCTAGGTCCTCAGGAACAATCGCAGAAGCTGTGTACTGGTTCAACAATACGCCAAACAACAATAATATTTGTCCATCTAGAGCCATATTTAGATATAATCCAAAGCTGAATCTGCCAAGCTACAAAAAAAAGAAATAATAATCGAAGCAAAATATTCTGCTGGTGACCCAGTATGGATAAAACCGAATTTGAATCAAAAATGTACAGAAAGATGGAAAGATGGACATATCATTAAACCATTATCAAATACAAAATTTTTAGTCAGATGTAATGGATACGATATGCCGCGACACGTGGGCGATATTAGAAAAAGAGTTGTTAAAGATTCAGATGAATCTGGTGGGGATGTAGGAATAATGTAATATTAAACAATTAATGTTGTTTTAATATTATGAAAATGTTGTAAAAATAGAATTTGAAAAAACGTTTTGTCTTACATTATAAATTTAATTTCTTGAAATTATAAATTACAAATTTGTATTGACGATAAAAATTATAAATTATAACTCTAAGTTAATTATAAAAGTATAAATTATAAAATTTTATTAGCTTTAGAAATATAAACTATAAATTTAACTTCATAAAAATATAAATTATAAAATTATATTAGCTTTAGAAATATAAACTATAAATTGAACTTCACCAAATATAAATTATAAACTTAAAAGTATAAATTATAAAATTATATCAGTTCTAAAATATAAACTATAAATTTAACTTCATAAAAATATAAATTATAAAATTATATTAGCTTTAAAATATAAACTATAAATTTAACTTAACTTAGATTGCCTTTAACATCATAGTTGAAAATTTTTCATCAAAGACCCCCCTAAACCATATAGTCATCAACTACCACCTAAATATACTAAATTAGCTTATCTTAATATATATTTAACTTATAGTATATTTTAAAATATAAATTGTAAATGTTCATAAATGACCCCCCTCCGAATTATACATTCATTATCCATTGCATAAATATCCTAAATTAACTTATTTTAATATATATGTAACTTATAGTATATTTAAAATTCTAAATTGGAAATGTTCATAACTGACCCCCTCAAAATTATACATTCATTGTCCATTACTTAAATATACTAAATTGACTTATTTTTAATATACATTTAACTTATATTATATTTAAAAATATAAATTGTAAATTTTTATGAATGACCCCCTCAAAATCATACAGTCATTACCCATTACCTAAGCATACTAAATTAACTTATCTTAATATATATTTAACTTATATTATATTTTAAAATATAAATTGAAAATTTTCATAAATAACCCCCCTTCAAATCATGTAGCCATTAACTATTCCTTAGGTATACTGAATTATATCATCTTCGTATAGAGTTAAATTATATTTCAAACCAAAAAAAAAAATAATTCCATAATTTTTCGTAAATGATTCCCCCCATATGTGGTAATCTTGTAAAAATATAAACTTACATTTATTATTATTATTAACATTATTATTATTATCGTTATTAATATTATTATTATTATTATTATTATTATTATTATTATTATTATTATTATTATTATTATTATTATTATTATTATTATTATTATTATTATTATTATTATTATTATTAGTATTATTACCATTAACATTACCACTCTTATTATTATTATTACTATTATCATTATTATTATTATTATTATTATTATTATTATTATTATATTATTAAATTAATTATCTTTATTTCATGAAAATAAAATTATAAACCAAATTATTGATTTTGGGATTCCCCTATCTCTAAATTTAGCTTCAATGGCCCTATCTTCCAATAAAATTATCGGAAACCACTAAAATCTATTCTTAGTAACACCCCCCCCCCAGATAATATAATGGTCGCAAACGACATCAATATTAATAATTTAAATTATATACATATATAGGTATATGTGTGTGTATATATTTATATGTATATGTATGTATATACCAATATCAAATTCACAAAATATAATTTAAAATTATTCTAAATACGCCCCCCAAGTTATACTACGAACAGTACTAATATTAAAATTACTAACTTAGGTTATATACATGCAGTTATTTAATCCCTTAAGAATTTTTTTTATTACAAATGTTCGTAATTACTCCCCCCCAGGTTGAATAATATTTAAGATAATAGCATTAAATATCAATATAGAATATATACAGATAGATTAAATTTCAAACATCAAAATTTATAATTTTCATAAATTACCCCCCCCAAGTTATATATTAATCGGGATCGTGTTAATTTTACTAATACAAAGAGCCAAACTACATTTAAATTTATTACATTTATTAAATACAAGCAAAAAATTGCGAAAGATAAAATCAAATATACTTACCAGAAGCATTTTATCATAAGCATTCTATCGTTTTATTTTAGCATCATTTAGTGTCAAAATACGACAAAAAAAAATTGTTCATTCAAAACGCTAAAATATTACCAAAATCATCTACAGAAGAGTAAAAATTATTACTAAAATATTACTAAAATATTA
Organism: Schmidtea polychroa; assembly: GCA_959609185.1. Classification (NCBI taxonomy): domain Eukaryota; kingdom Metazoa; phylum Platyhelminthes; order Tricladida; family Dugesiidae; genus Schmidtea; species Schmidtea polychroa. The sequence continues at coordinate 13,642 of CAUHTR010002816.1, forward strand.
CCGAAATCCGTTACACAAAATCAGTTCACAATGTTGAGAAATTATACGATCCATTTAAATTTCCCGATAAAAATGTTGAATTCCTGAAATAGTCATAAAATACCAACTAACCGGTTCAAGGAGAGGGACTTTGTAATTCAAGGGTATGAGTTACAAATCCGGGCAGAAATGAACCTCAATCCTGGTACAGACCGACATTATGACGGGCCGTTTTGCATCCGTATCTCTAAATATGGGGGATTAACTAAGTGATTACGCTGAACCGGACAACCCGCCTAAGTGATGACAAATTGAGAATCTACGAGGGATTCTGACAATTTGCCAAGCACCGACAGAGCTGAATTGTTCAGCGATATATATTTAAAATGAAAAATATTAAATTTACCATTATAAATTTTAAAAAAAAATATTTCAAATTATCAAAATTATGTTAATTATAAATAGGTGATTTAAACACCTTGGATTAAATTTTTATTTTTATTATTAATTGAAAATTTAATTTTTAAAAGGAAAAGAAATATGGATAATTAAAATCAACTTTAATTTAATCTGGATTGCCTGAATTAAAATTAAGTATTAATTTTTGGTATTTTGATTGAACGGGAAATTAACCCAACATAAACCTGAATTATGTGTGGTATTTTAATAAATAATTATTAACTTTCACTAGAGAGTTGCCATGAAACATGTGCGTGTGTACATGAATTGGAAAAAATGATGTATGTGGGAGATAAAGGGGATGAATAGGATGAATATTGGGAAGACAATCTGGTGAAGGGACCAGGCCAAATCGGACACAAGCCTTCTATCGGCAGTCCGTGAACCCATAGGAGTGTTCGACAATTACAGTGCAAGTAGTGCGCTCACTTTTTGCGAGCACTCACCCTCTTGATACAGTACCAACGTTGATCGCTCAACGGGTATCAAGCGGTAAACAATGTTGTATCTTGGGTTACGCTGGTAACAGCACTAAAGAGCAAAATATTTGATCATCAGTAACCCACCATAAGTGTCAAATCATTTTTCAAGTCAATGAGTTTTTCCTGATCATAACACGATAAATCTGACTCAGATACTTCTACAAAAGGATTTAAAATCCACAACTTGTTCTTGTAATCAAGATAAGGAAAATAGTGTTGAAAAGATTTTGAGAATCTCAGGAAACCACGTCAGATAAAATTGTAAATTTGCCTTTGAATGTATTATTGGATTTAGTGATCCAAACTTGTAGTTTTTCTTGAAAAGATTTCAATTTTCCAGCAACAGTAATAAATTTCTCTTTGCTTCCTTGGAGGCTTAAATTTAATAAATTAAATTTTTCGAAAAAAACACCCAAAAATGAATTTACAGACACCATTTATTGTTGTTTAAGCAGTTCAAATTTATTTGAGCCTTAAAATATTCAATTATTTCTGTTTTCAAGCTAATAAATCGCAAAAGCACCTTTTCTTTCTACAACCAATGAATTTCAGTATGATACAAAAGACAGGTAAATTCAGCATTCATAGACTCGCAAAGAAAACGAAAAATACGGGAATGAAGTGCGCTATCCTTTATTAAGTTCACAATTTTAACGACCTGATTTAAAGTAATTTTTAGACTTTCGGTAACATTTATGGACATCAACATATCCCGATGAATGAGACAATGTATCAATTTGATTTTAGGGTCCTTTTTGAGACAGCATGCAGCAAATCCTTGGTTGTGTCTGATCATCGATCGAGAGCCAACAGTACACGTTATTTTAAACTTTAAAATAACACTAATAATTATTATTATTAAAATAACAACAGTAATTATTAAATATATATGTTACAGTGAATTTGTATTACCAGTGAGAATATATTTTCACTAACGTTTCAGTGAATTCATATTCGAATACGTTTTCACCAGTGGAAATATATTTCTACTGGTGAAAATATAACTTCACTAGCAAGTTTTAGTGAATGTATATTCTACCCTAACCTATAATTTCACAGGAGATACAACAAGCTCAATAAAACATTGAATGATATATTAATTTATTTTGAACTTACACATTAAATATAATTATATATTTAGAAAAATTAAAAAACTTTTAAAAACACTTCACAGCTAGATGAAAATAAATATTCTTTGACATGTGCACTTCAGTCTGTATGCGTTGAAAAGGTAATAAAAATGGCTGAGATTATAAATTGACAGTTGGTAGGCGACACGTCGACACTTAGGGCCAAATATTTCCACGCGGCGAATTCTCGCTTGTCAATGAATACAAACTCACTAAATGTAACCAGTGAATTCGTATCTTCATTGTTAGATATTCATTCATTGACCGGCTTAGCGAAAATATATTTTCACCAGTGAAAATATATTCTCACTGGTCATACAAATATTGTATATATATTGTAGTTATTAGAAAATTTTTGACTATGAATCAGTAATGATATCGATGTTGTTTTTTGATATACTTACTGATTCATAGTCACAATTTTTCTAATAACTACACAATGTCAATTGAAAAGAAATCAGATGTGAAAATTGAAAAAGGTTCTTATAAAATATATTATATTATTATAAGAACTTTTTTTCCTATTTCACCACTGATTTTTTATGCTTTTTTAATATATAGTATGTCATAACTAATCTTTTTTTCATTTAATATTTCATTAATTTTCATTACGGCTATAGATAAAATTTTTCCTTATGTTATACAAATTTTCGGGGCTACCTTTAAAAAATTGTTAAATTTTAAATCCTTATTATAACTTAAACTTTTTTAAACTCCTAAACTTTTCATGTCCAACCAGTATGTGGTAAAACTTTATTTTCATTTATTTATATTTTACATTCAGAATTGACCAGCTTCACTTGACTTATTATTAACACAAGAAAAACGGGTACTTCCGTGTTATCTTACAACCAAAAATCAAATTATAAAATACAATTAAAATAACAATATAAAAAATGAGAGAATACATTATTGATGACGTTATTGAACATGAATTTATTAAGGCTATCTGTGATTTATGTGATTATGTGAGTTTATGTGGTGCAAACGTGTTCTAAGCAACAGTGCCGATGTGTTCGACACTATTCTCAACGACATTGTAGTTTTCTGGCCACCTGGATGACCATTTACAAACTCTTTACAAACATTTGCTGAGTTTGTAACTGTGATTTAGAAAATAAATATAATAATTATGTGTTCTTTTTTAATTTAATTTTTGGGGGTAAGATAACACGGAAGTACCGAAAAACGCACTTGTAAAAAGAGTTGAAGAGTCGGATAATTTCTTTTTTTATACATGTAATTTCGTAAGTTGAATAAGAATATTTTCCAGTATAATTTGAAAACCTAGAAATAATTTGTAAAAATATATAGAAATTATGAAAAATCAATTTTCCTGCGTGTTTAAAACAACGAATTTAAACAAATGAAAATTATTTATTACTATTATTTCCGATAGTAATTATTCATCTGCAAAAATATTTACTTTTTACAAATCGTGACGATTATAAAACAAATTTTTTATGAAATCAATGAAATATTTTGTATTTCTCACGAAATAAGATTAAAATGCAAATAAATAGAAAATATAATATCTATTGAAAATTTAATTTATCCTTAATAGAAAGAATTAATACAATCTACAGCTCCTCTATGCTAATTAATCGTTTGTAATTTTTTTTTAAAAGTTCTTCGAAAAGGATTAATGAAAAATTGTTTTTGTTAATCAATTTACATATTTATATTCATTCAATGACTTTATTAAATGTAGTTTATTGTTTCCTTTAATTAAGTTTATTTTTCTCTCAAACGTATGATCTCTAGAGAGATTACATTAGCACATTAAAACAAAAATGAACGAAAGGAAAAATTAAAAGTGACTAGTAATGACTTTAAACTAATCTCTGATTTTCTATAAATGTTTTTTTTAAATAAATTTTCCTATTAATTAAATTAGTTAATATCAAACTAAAAAGAATATTAAAAGCAGTTTAATTAGGAGAAGAAAAAGTTAAAATGTTGAGAATAATTTATTGAGAAACTAATGAAAAATAACTTTATAAATAATTTTTTTCAGAATTTTTACTTTAATTTAAAATTAATAATAAAAGTTTTTATTATTAGTTAACAAAAGATTTTTCAGACTTAAACAGGCATTGGACTATGTTTGGGTTAAGGTTTCAACAAATGGGTACTCAAAAATGCAATACAGTCTTTCCCCAAATAAAGTACACACACATTTTATTCCATAGAACGCGCGCATAATATGTTCGAATATTACGGTGTAAATATAATTTCAATTTTACTTCTGTTAGATTATGAGGGTAAACCCATCACCACATTCATATTAAATAAATATTACAGAGCGGGGCCTAAAAGTTATAGAATTAACGTGTGTGCCGAAGAAAGTCAATAGATTGAATTTCAATAAGCTCAGTCAATATCAATCCAAGCAAATGCAATCCAATTCAATCAATTCGAAACCAATCCAACCTATCCCATACGAACTATATTTATAACTGACAAAAACTAGTGTGATATATCCATTTAGTGTACATTGACTATTTTATGTTCTTTCATCTTTATTTATTACATTCCTTCAAACACTGTATAATAATTTCATCTGTATAAATATGTATTTTGGATAAAAATATATCTCATTTTAATTTATTTTAACACAAGGGGAAAATAATTTATCTGTGAAAAAATTAAATAGTATTATAATTAGAAATAAATCATTATAATTATTATAATAAAATAAGTATTATTATATTTAGGAAAAAATTATCATAAGTGCTATTAGAAATAAACCATTTAGAATATAATAAATAATTATAAATTATGCACGCGATTTTGTCAATAACTATATGTCAATAATTAAAAATACGTATAATAAAATAATATTATTAATCCGTGCGTATAGGCCGGAATTAAAATTATTAAATTTTAGGGTATTAATTTAGTCTATTCGCCCAAAAATCAGCGTTGAACAAATATTGAAAGGTAAATCCTAAGAATAAATCAAAACCCGGAGCAGATAAACGCTCTACATAGATTATTTAAAAAATACAATCTAAGTTACATAGCACTTACTACATAGCATACCACAAAAACATATTTTTGCAAGATTTTAGAATTAATCTGAAGAGATAATCAATTGAAAAAATTCTAGCTATTTTTAATCGGAATTGTTTATCACTGGTAAATTTTGTTATTTAATAAATATATTTATACAAAGACTCAAATTCCTTTTACTTACTTAAGAACCAGTAAATTTGAGAATCTAAAATATTGAGACCTCAACACTTCTAAGAAAACACTTCTAAGAACATACAAAAAAACTAATTTTAAAATTTTAACTTACAGTCGTTATTAAGAATTCCCCCCACTTTTAGATAATGTTCTAAATTCAGTCCACTAAATAAAAAAATTAATAACTTTTAAAATATCCATTTTTTTAGGTATCAGGACATCCCCCCGACATATCCCACGGACTTTCCCCCCCAGTCATTTACACCATTATCTTTATACTAATTTTATATATATATATATATAGTATTTAAATATTTTTATACTAAATTTATAATACTTCTTTGAAAATAATAATGAAAATAATAATCTATGTAGAACGTTTTTTCTGCTCTGGGTTTTATATATAATATATAAAGATAAAAGTTTGTTTGTTTGTTTGTTTTCTATAGAATTCCCCACCGTTGGACCTAGGGTGCTAAAATTTTGCATGTCGCCCTCATTTGACTCGGGACAGGTCATAGGTCACCTCCAGGTGACCACACTAGGGTACTCTTAGTCGGTTTTTTGTCTGTCCGGTCAGTAATTTACCATATAAATAATAATTTATTATATGCTTGCTACTTGCAGTTGAAAGTAATATAATTTAGTCATAAGTTTTCAGAGAAGAATTCAAACATGGAGAATTTGAATTTTATTTGATTAGTAGTGAACCAGTTTGCAATTGGAAAAATATTGCCAGTTATTTTTAAATTTAAATTGGAGTGCGTTTGCGATTTTACAAATTGAAATTTATTTTAAAAGCTTTTCTTATTGTGGATTAAACATGGAATTGAAGCTGTCATAAAATTAATACTGGAACTTAATAACATCATTAAACAAAAATTAATTTAAATGAATTACTATAATAAATGTAAACTCGTGCGAAGCCGGGTACAACAGCTAGTATATATATATGCGTGTGTATGTGTATGTGTATGTGAATGCTTGCAGCTTCCTCAGCTCGGATGTGTAAATAGGTTTGCTTTAAATTATATTACAATATCAATTTCTGAATTTGCAATTCTTAGAAGCTTTTATTTTTTGGGTAGTTTGACTGAGAAATGTTGTTTTTGTTGCGTGTATTAATTAATATTCCGTGGGGAATCTTTATACATATACTAACGTCTCTATCTGTATCTAGGCTCTCCTCAAAACTGCCAATTAGTACTTTTAGCTTGAACCTTCTAGATATGTTTAACTTTATGAGATACATTTCTCGTTCCTCTGTTTCAACCTTTAGCTCATTTGGTATGCAAATCTGGCTGGGATATTTCCTTAATGTTATTTTTTCGTCATTTGCATATATTTTGTTCTGTATTGCTTTCTAAAATGCTGTATGGTGTTTGTATGTAATGCATGTGTATGGACTTGATGGTGATGTTGTCTTGAGAGAACTTGATGGGTTTGGTTGTTGCATTTATTTTTCTGTTGATTGATTTGTTGATAGCTGTAATGATTTAAAAGAAAAATAAATGATAAAATTTATATTATTGCAACCATAGAGCCTAGCCTAAGATGCAATATAATATATTATCAGATTTGGATAATTTTTGTAAATTACTGAACACATACATATATAGTAATGTTGAGGATACCTAAATAATAATTTATAAAGAAATAAATAAAATTACCTGGGGGAAGATCGCCATGACAAACAGGACGATCTATAGAGACTCAGAAAAGAAAACGGAAGTAAAAAGAAATTAAAAATGAGAAAGATAAAGGAAATAAAGGGAATCAAACAGGAAAAGGAAACCCAAGGTCAGTACTAATTAATTAGTACAAAAAGGAAAAGGAATTTTGAAATCGGGGAAAAAGGAAAACAACAATATCCTTATCTCGACAGCTTGCCAGAGATAATAGAATTGATGGGAGAAGGCGGCCAAACAAGAAAGGAAAAAGGAAAAAACAATTTGACAGCTGTCAGAGATAAAAATGGGACAGTCGGGGAAAACAGGAGAAGGGAAGTGGAAAAACACTTGATTATCTGGAGTGCCACAAGAGAAGCGAACTATATAAGGGAACACTGGTGAACGTGAAAGGGGAATAAAAGAGACAACAAAATTAGAAGAAAAATTAGAAACAAAGTGACGCGAAATTGAAAACGATTTGGAAGACGATTTGAGAGACGATTTGAGATACGATTTAAGAGACGATTTGAGAAATAAAATTATTGGAGAAAATAAGACGTTAGACGAAACGTTGTTAGACAAACGATTGTCAAAATAATTGTAAAGGAAATAATTGTGGAAAATAATTATTGGAGAAGAGTTGAAGAAAAGAATTAGTTGAATAATAAAACGAAAAGAAGTTATTGACTATTTGAATAAAGTTTGGAAGAAAGTCAAAGAAAACAACCAGCTCAAAATCCCAGTTTAGAAACCAATCAGTAATTTGTGATCTTTTAATCCGGTGTTATACAAAAGTGCTATTCCTCAACGAGTGTTGCAATAAGCATTGTATAGTCACCAAGCAGAGTATTGAATTTATTGTCAGTGTCATGTGAAAGTTTATTTGTGATTATCAATAAAGATTTCTGTTGTCAAGTGCTATTTGTGAATTATATAAAGAATCGCTTGGAGTCAGAGTAACATTAAATTTTATCACCAACTCAATAACCCAACAGTAATTTATGTTTAAATTTTATTGGATAAATGTATTTTCACAGTATAATTGGGTAAATGGCTAAGTGAAATTTGATTGGGTAATTAGTTTTAACATAGAGTGGATAGTGTGTATCTTCCTGGTACATATCTAATAAGATGACTCCGATAACGCTGCCTCTTCCACTTATATTTTCTATAAGTTTGGATACTTTATTTATTATTATTGTTATTAGTACTATACTAAATATTATTATATAAAAGAGCCATTTTTTGTGTAAAGGTTTTTGTTGAGGGTAAAAGAGATTTTGATATTCTTCCCAGTTGTTTATTGTTATTTCGGGTTTGTTGGGTGGTATTTTGTGGACTTTTGGTTTTTGAGGTGGTGGTGTTTTTCGAGATGTGTTTTTAATATTTAATTTGGTTTTTACTATTTCGCATTGAGTCTTTTTTAGCCTTTCCATTGGTATCTCTATGCACAGGTAATAGGTTGCATTTTGCTTTAGATTGGTGTATTTAATGGTGCGATTTTTTTCTTCATTTGCCATAGTCATTGCATTAGATTCGTTTATAGCTCTTAAGTACGACTGATTTGTTAGGTGTTTATTTAAATTGAGGATATCAATTTCATCGCTTTTTGTTATTTAATTATTAATTATTAATATTAATTGTATTTGTGTTAATTGAGCTAATTATTGTAAGAATAACTATAGATATCATTAATATATTTTGTGGCTTGGATAAATCACTTTCCGCTAGTTTGCATCTATTGGCATGGACAATAACTGGATCGTCATTTTTATGTTTCTGTAGGTGTAGGTTTTCATGACCTTATATGGACCTTTGTAGGGTCTTGCTAATTTTGTTGTCTTACCTTTTCCAACTTGGGGTGACATGAGTCTGACTTTATCTCCTACTTTAAAATTGTGGAGTTTCACTGTTTTGTCATATTCGTCTTTATATTGTTCTTGTCGAAACTTTATCTTCAGATTAGCCACTTTATATACGTCTTGTAGTCTTTCTTGCATCAGAGTGACATAATCTGGAGTGTCCAAATATTGTGATATTTTTGGCTCAAATGTTGTATCAATAGATGTAATTGGTTCACCTAGATACATTAGATAATATGGAGACCTGTTGTTTCATTCGGAGTTATATTGTGTATGTAAGTACATTGGTTTACATATTCATCCCAATCATTTTGGTTTTTTTACGAACACTGATAGTCTGTTAAGTAATGTGCCATTAAATCGTTCGACTAAGCCATCGCTTTGAGGATGATATGCAGTGGTATTTATCTTTTGTATATTGAAGATATTTGCTATTCTCTGAATTACTTCGCTCATAAAATTTCTTCTTTTATCTGTGAGTAATCTTTAAGGTGTTTCAATTTTAAAAATTATTTTTTCTGTTAATAATTTTGCAACTGTTTTTGCAGTCTCATCTTTAGTCGGAAAAGCTTCGGCCCATTTAGTGAAATAATCACTGAATACTAAAATATGCTTATGACCCTTAATTGTAACGGGTAACTTACATAAGAAATCCATTGCGCATAATTCCATTGGTGAATTTATTACTAGTATTGGGCGGAGTGGTGCTTTTGTTCTTGTTCCTGTATTTTTCCTGTTATTGCATATTGTGCACGAATTACACCATTGTTTCACATCCTGTTTAAGATTTTCCCAGTAATATTTCTGTAATAATCTATTAGCTGTCTTTCTAGTTGATAGATGTCCTCCGAGTGCACCATCATGATATTGTAGCAAAAGTATTTGCTTCAGTTTTTGTGGTACTACTATAAGTCTTTTACCGGTTACGTCTTCGATTGTTAATAAGTTTTTATTAATTTTATATTTGTGATTTGTTCCTTTAATAACTTCGTCTTTTATTTTTATAATTTCTGGATCATTTAATTGTTCTTTGTACATATCAATTGGATTTTCTGCTACAACGGCAAAAACTTCTAGAACACTTAATTCTGGTCTACGTGATAATGCATCTACATTTTTGTTTATTCGGCCTGGTTTGTAGATTATTTTTACATGCATATCTTGTATTTTCATTGCCCATTTTAGTAATCTACTTGATGTATCTTTATGTTTCCATTATCCTTCTAAGGGTTTGTGATCGGTTCTTATTATTATTTCTGATCTATATACATATTGTTTGAACTGTTTATTTGCAAACATTATTGCGTAACATTCTTTTTCTATAGTTGAATTGGAGTTTCTGCACTTTTTAATGTTTTACTTGCGTACGCAATGACATAGTCCTTGCCTTTTTCTTCTTCTTGACCTAGAACTGCTCCTACAGCTTGTCCACTGGCATCGGTCATAATAATAAATTGTTTAGTAAAATCCGGATATCTTAGTATAGGTGCGGTTGTTAGTTTTTCTTTAAGTAGTTCGAAGGCATTTTGTTGTTTTGGTGTCCACAACTTTTGTGGTTTTTCACTATTTTTATTTATTTCATGTACAACCTGCGTTTTTCTACCACCTTCTTTTGTTTTTATTCCTTTTGTTAGTTCAATTAATAGAGATGCAATCTTTGCGTAGTTTTCTATAAATTTTCGACAATATCCTGTGAGGTCTAAAAACCCTTGTATTTCTTTTACGTTTTTTGGTATGGGGAATTGTTGTACTGCTTTGATCTTATCTGGGTTTGGAACAATTCCCTCAGTTGAAACAATGTGCCCTAGATATAATGCAGAAGGCTCTGCCCATTTACATTTGCGTACATTGATTCAGTAATACAAATTGGAATTATTTTAATTCTACTTAATTTTGAATTCTAATTTTTATCGATTTTAATGGCGATTTTTTATAAATTATGATTAATTTTATTTTTCTAAATTTTGTAGGTTTGATTTTTAGTTTGGATTTTCGAAATCGTTCTAATACATTTTTTTATGTCTTGGAAATGTCCTTCAAATGTTTTTGAAGCTATCAATATGTTATCCATATAAACGGCACAGTGTTGTACATCCATCAGTATAGAGTTCATTAATCTTTGGAAAGTTACTGGTGCATTTACCATCCCGAATGGTAATCTTAGAAATTTATATAATTCATCCTCAATTACAAAAGCTGATTTTTCTACATCTCTTTCTATTTGAATTTGCATATTTCCTTTATTTGCATCTATAACTGAAAAATATTTGGCGCCTCTCAGTTTGTCGTATTGTTCTTGCGCGTTAGGAAATGGATATGAATCTTTGACTGTAACTTCGTTTAATTTCCTATAATCAATATACATCCTTATCTCACCATCTTTTTTCCTAACTGTACTATGGTAGATGCCCATTGTGAAAAACTTTGTCTGATTACTCCTGCCCCTTTTAATTCGTTAATCTGTCTGGTGGTGTTTGGTTCGAATATGTATGTATTTTCACTCTGAACGTTTACCTTTATGGTATAATGTTATCACTTTCATATTCTAATTCGAATTCTTCCATTGCGTAGACGTTTATATTACTTTTGCAATTTTTATTTATATTTTGCTTTATTTTGTTGTCTGACAGATCTATTACATATCCTTTTAATTTTTTAAGAATGTCTATACCTAGTATGTATTTTCTTTGGCATATCTCTGCTACTCTAAATATACGATTTATTTTCTGATTTTCAAAATAAACTGTGAGTTTTACATTCCCTCTAATGGGTATTGTGTGTGAAGAAAGTGATACTAATAATAATTCATACTTTGTAGTTGTTTTTCAGTTAATAGCTCATTTTCTATCAATGATGCTGCTGCCCCTGCATCTACTAAGGCGTTTATAATTTGGTCATTTATTTTTATTTAAGTTCTTGGTCTCATTTTATTTGCTTCTTCTCCTTCTTCCATTCAATAACATTCATATATTCTCTTAGGTTTCTTTGTGAACATATTACTGCTCTAGTTTTTCATTGGTATATTAACCTTAACATCAATTTGTAAGTTCTTTAATTGATCCATATGTATTACGTATGGTCCTCCTTGTGGTTGTTGACTATCTCCAGGTTCGTTTGAGTAGTTATTTTCTTGGTTTATATTTTCATCTATTAATCTATCTTCTTCTGATTTTTGAATTATCCTTTTGAATTATGTTTTGCTGTTATCAAGAATTTAGCATATAATTGGACATAGACATGCTAACATGTTAAATGAATTACCGAATATCTGTCTTAGTTGTCTAAGTGATACTAATGATGAACATATCATTTTCAGTAGTACAATCGAATAGTAAATACCAAGTATAGTTGAAAATGCATTACCTAAAACTGCAAAGTATCCCAAAACACTATATAATACTTTATAGACAACTTTTTTGAAGTGTTCCTTTGATAGTAATATGTCGAAGTTATATTGTCCATCGTGACTATTCTCTATTATTTTACTTGCAATGACCGTTAATACCTTTTCTTTTTCGTTTGGAAATAATAAGTGTTTTTTTGCACTTTCTATGGCTTCTTTTGAATATAGTCCATTGCTGTCAAAATCATTTACTTCAAAGAATTCAAGTTTTTTATCTAGTTCTGTTATTTCCAATTTCAAGGGTGTTATTGCTACATTTTTATCTGACATTGTTATTCATGTGTCGTCGTCTAGTTGATATAGGGGGTCTAATAAATTTGTGCATTTATCTCTTTTTTGGTGTGTAATTCTTATCCGTTAATATTCTCGTGATTGGTTGTAGATAGACTCTTTCTAGTTTATATATGACAGGTAACTCGTTTGTACAGTGTTTGTTTGTAGATAATGTTACTCTGACTGATTTACACTGAAATATTTGTATTACCTCCCCTACGACTCTAGCAAATGCGCCTCGTTCTGAAAAGAGTATTGGGGCCATTAAGTCTGGATTCGTGATAGCTAATGTCATTTTTGTTTTTAGGATTTCTCGATTGAGTTTGCAGTCATTGATGATAGTTTCCTGGTAGACTCTGTCTAGTTGCATTAGTTGATGATGATAGAAGTAAAATATCTTATTATTAAGACATGATGAAAGTTTAATATCGAAGTTTAATATGAATGGTGGTTTTGTCATTCTCTAATATGTAATTATTTTTGAATTAATATAAATTAATTTTTTGTAGATTATTCTTTTGATATTTATTAAAGTCATAAATGGGCTATATGGTGTATCTTGAGACAGAATCTCTTCTACTTTAAAACCAACCAATAGTCCAAGATTGTTATTTGATATAATATCATTTGATCTATTGGTGTTGTCAGTTTTATTATTTACAATTATTTTCCTGGCTTTATTGATAGTATGATACAATTAGTATCGTCATTCACTGGAGGGTAGGTAATTTTTAAGTTATTTAAATTTAATTTTTTATAAAATAATTTTTACTGTCAATGTATTTATTAATGATTAAGAAATTTTTAATAATTAATTTTTTAAATTTGTTTCATCGGGATTTTTGATGGAATTACGAAGGTTAAGTTGGAAACCCAAGATATACGTATAAGAAAAGATCCTTCAATTCAGATCCATATATATGCTTTCTATTGGCAGTCGGTGGACCCAGTGATGAGCGAGAGCATTAGCAGTTTCTGGATAAGCTCACTTTTTGTGGGCAACCACCTAACTGACACAGCTCCAACGTAACTTAGTTGTTGATGCCATGTAGTAGAAAGAAAATCTCATATAACTGGTTGGAAAAGGGAGTATAACTAGGTAAACTCATTTCTTTCTAATTACAGCCCACCCATAAGAATAAATAGTTCTCCATTGACCCATCAGTTTCATTAGTCTTATTTCGTAAAGATTTTAATATCCACTATTTAGTGGAAATTTACAGGTGCTGAAAGTTGATGAATTTCCATTCAACTCTGTTTTTTCAAATCATCTAAACCCGAAGTCATCTCATACAGTTTCTCCCACTATTATTACATGAACCTATTAAAAAACGTTTTTTCTTTCAAGTTTGAAATTTACATTAAATCACATTTTATTAATAATTTATAATAATAAACTATAACTATTCCACTTAGAATTACATTTACTAATTATACAAAATTTTTTAAGACTAAATAAGAAATTTACATTAGGACAATGTTTTAATATCCTAATATAAATTTAACAAATAAACTATTTTTTAAATATATTTTGCGTATCAACTAGAATAATTATTAATTATATGGAAACTTCAGAAGTCTATGAAGATACCACAGATTATAATTGTATATTTGAATTATCATTAAATGATATTTATTTGATAGCACTTCAATTTTTTAAGGGTATATAATAAATGTTTTAATTTATATCTTGCATATCACATAAAAACTTTAATTTTATTGTATTTTCATAATTTTCAATTCTTATAATTAAATTAATATATCAATTTATTTAAAGAAAACAGAGATAAGGCGTTTCATTTGAATTATCAAAATAAGATCAAGATGACCGCTCTTTCTTATCACATAAAACATGGCTCTTATAATTTAAATTCAATGCCAGAAATTGGTCTATTTGATGTCATTGGTAAAGATATTAGGTAAATGAGTTTTGAAAAAAACTCAAATATTTCAAAGTTTTTAAGACGACAATGGCAATTATTAATCAATTTAACCAAAGAGCAAGCTCAGCAGGAATTTATAAATTCATTAAAATCTTGTTGCCCGGAATTCAATGGATTTATTGAAGCAAAAATCAAACAAGCAGAAATAGAGGCATATGAAAAGTATTAATTAATGTCAATTGACAAAATCCTAATATTAAATTTTACTAATTCAGACAAGAAAAACTTGAAAAGAAAAAGTAAAACTGAAACAAGTGGAAGAGAAAATCGCTCAAGATAATGCATTTAAATTAGCATTACAGTTGGAAAATCAGAAACGAGTTGAAGAAGAGTAAGTGCTCTTTAATATGGATGAATAATACAATTTTTGCTATTATTTTAATTTATCAAAAATTTGACTTAATAACTATGAAATTGCTTAATAAATACCTGAATATATTTTAATATATTTTAATACAATTTTAATCTATCTAGTCTACAATAATAATAATGACAAATGCTGCTTTCAAGCATTTTGGTGCCTCTTAACAATAAGAATAAATTTCAAGTTATTTTTAAAATATTTTTAGTTTTTATAGATTTTATATTTTCTTAATTATATTTTTTATTTGTATTTAATTTTTTTCGATTGTATTTTAAAAAATATTTTATTTAAATGAACTATTAAATTAACAATAAATATCAAAGGAATTATTTTTATTTTTATTATTATTATAAATTTTAATTAATTATTATATTTTATTTTATTATCATTACAATTATTATTATTATTATTATTATTATTATTATTATTATTATTATTATTATTATTAATATTATTATTAATATTATTATTATTATTATTATTATTATTATTATTTATTATTATTATTATTATTATTATTATTTATTAAAAAGAGAGTTTGAAGACTATAAATCAGTAATATATCGATGTTTGTTGATATATTACTGATTTATAGTCTTCAAACTCTCTTTTTAATAAATTCAATGGAAAAAATAATCAGTGGTGAAATTGGAAGAAATAAAAGTTCTTATAATAATATTTTTATTATTATTATTTTTAAATAATTATTATATTTTATTTTTATTATTATTATTATTATTATTATTATTATTATTATTATATTTTTTTATTAATTATTATATTTAATTTTATTATTTTTATTATTATTTTTATTATTATAATTATTATTATTATTATTATTATTATTATTATTATTATTATTATTAAACAATAAAATGATAATTAAAGTCTTTAGCTTCGAAGTATATATTTAATAAAATGAAAGAATTTTCAAATATAAAAATAGTCCTTCCATTTTCAACTACTTTTTGATCTTCTCTTTTATTTCGTTTTTCTTGCTTCTCATTGGTTAAAAATAAACTGAATCAAAATAAAACTTTTTTGAAGAATTTATCAGACTGACGATTTCATTGATCTCTTCCCTATTATTGATTGTTTACCGTCTGTTTATGATGAGAATTGGCTCTTGAAATTTGACATTTTTCTTTTAAATGTTTTCATTGGCTAAGATTTCAATTAAAATGTTTTTCCTTCCTTGGTTTACATTGTTGGAGATGTCTGTATATCGAGGATTTTCCACCAGAAACTAGATGTTCTTTAACTCTTTGGTGCAAGGTCCTGGGCGTACTTCCAGTGCGTATTTCTTTGCATACATTGTAGACAATGTTTCTTCAAAAGCATATTTTCTTCGGTGTTTGGCAGTTTTCCATTGTGCAATTGTTTTCTTTTTTTGCCAGAGCTTTTCTCAGCGTCAAAGATTTATGTGCTTTACGAATTGTTAGGCCAATGCGTTTAAGTTCTTTCAGGATCTTGAAGAAATATTCAGATATAAATATTTCTTCGGTATTCGTTTATTTCTATATAACTAAAGTTAAAATTAACTTTCAAAAATCTTAGCAGGGATCCGCCCTCATTTTGTTCTCATGTTTCCTTAAATTTAAAGTGAAAATTGATGTTTTGAAAATTTTACCAGTGATCTGTCATTATTTCATTCATTTAAGCACGATGATTTTCAACTTAGATGATTGTTATCACTCTGATTTTTCTATTGTATTCTGTTACGAATTTGAGTTTAGAATAGTGTTGTGGCCTGCACAAGGAAAAATGTTGCTTGGGCATAAGTTAATTAAAGGAATGTTTAGCTACATAATCTGCAAATCATCTGATTTGGCTGACATTGAATTCAAAAATATCAGGATCCGGAGAAATGGCCGACATAAAACAAACAAAAAGAACATGTTTTATTTTAATAACAAGGACAAAAAATTGGCAACGATTGAAAATGACCGACATAATAGAACAATGTTAGATTTTTTACGGGAAATAGCGTATAAGTTAAATATTTTTCTGCATTCTTTTCTTTAAATAAATGACAACTTTTATAAGTAATTCAAAATATACATGAGTATAAAATAATTGTTCAAAGTTCACATATCGTATGTTGTATCAAAATGGATGTTTTCTTTTATATCCATCCCAGATATACATCTAATCTTTTATAACAGCCACTAAATTTTGCAGACCAACATATATATTGTAAAAAGAAAGCTAATGCGATAAAATAATCGTTGAAATCGGAGTGTTCAAGTGGCATTGTTTATATTTACACTGTCACATGAGCTTATACAAATATGAATCCAACACAGTACAAGATTTATGAAAATTTCTTTTCTTTTGAATTTTTGCCAATCTTAATGTAAAATCGATGCCTCATGTACAGGGGCCAGCACCGAGATTAACGAAATTGTCAAAGTTCTTTAGAGTTCGATAGAGATGCTTAGTTTTTATCAATTTCCTTGAATGGGTTTAATTCAACTTCGACTTTTTTTATAAACAGAATTTCATTAATTTCTACAGTAATTCCATCACCATCGAATTTTTAATTAATTATGAAAACCTTTTCGATTATAATCCTATTATTCTGTGCTTCAACCCGGGTTATGCTTGATTGACAACATATGAACACATTTTTATTGTATGCTTTGTTTTTGAAAAGAGCGACATCACATAGCCANGTGAGGGCTTTGAAAATATGCAAGTTGCGGATATAGAGGAGTTGATGCATGAAAAACCTTTAGATGATGAGGACTTGATTGAAGCTATAACAGTTAATGGTATTAATGAGAACCATAGTGACGAAGACGAAGGTGAAGGTGAAATGCATCAACTAACTTCTGATTTAATTCGCGATGGCTTAAAATTTGGTACCAGTATGGAACCATTTTTCTCACTCATGATCCTAACGTGGAACGTGCATTAAAATTCCAACGGAATTTACTGGTTTGTATGGCTGGCTATCAAGAACTTTATAAAGAAGTTAAAAAGACAAAAACCCAGCAGCTTATAACAGATTTTATCATAAGAAAACCAATATCAGATTTGGTAAACCTAAGTGAGTAAAGCAATTTTAACAAGTCTATAATAAACGTGCACGCTTATTATAAAGTAGTGATAATAAATATTAGTTGCTAAATAAGACTTATATTTCCAATTTGAATTTAATAATATATGTATTTATGAACAAAAATTTTATTTGTTTTTTACTTATGGACTAAAATTACTATTATTATCTATTTTTAATAAAAACATGTATGGATTATATTTTGTAAAACTTATATAATATGGTTTCAAGATTTACTATTTTTTTGCACGGTTTTTTAGAACAACTAATGGTTCCTTTTTCTATTTTACACGGTTTTCTATAATTGTAGAACACATCCTCAATTTTACTATGGTTAACATGTCTTTTTTTACACGATTTTTGTTGGAACGTATCTACCGTGTAAAAAAAGAGTTGGGTCTGGTTATTGAAATAGAATATTATCATGTAAAAATTGCATTTCAAAAAATTTACTTTTCATGTTATTTTGTAGAAATAAATTACGATCCATTCTCAATCAGCAAACTTTTCCACAATTCCACAATTATGCTGTACAGCAACACCCTAATGACTCGAAAGCAGTAATTTCTTCATAAGCTATCAACAATTCTGTATAATATTAATTCTACACCATCTAGCAAGAACAATTGATTGCTCAATTACAACAGCATCATTTTCATCAGTATATGCTAGCAATATATGAACGTAACAGGACAATGAATGAAACCAATGGAGATACTCCTCAACAGTTAACCAATGCCGACCTAGGAAAAGAATTATTTGAAACTGTGCATGAAGAAAGTCCTGTTGAAATTGAAATAAAAGGTATTGAATTATCAGCTCATATTTCACATCTATTCTAAATTATATTTTTCAAATATAAAGTCTTGAAACATATTCAGAAATAAAAGTTGAAAATAGAACTCACAAATATACAAATAAAATACAAAATATCACAAATATATGACCAGGTGTTTTATAAATAAAATGTATCATATTTTCAAATAATTTTTATAAATATATTGTTTTTTATATCTTGGTTTGTTAAAATAACCCCTTCATTCTTTGGCGACAATTTGGACATCAAACTGAGACTATTAATGAAAAAAATACACATTTTCTACAAGTAAGAACACCAATGTAGGGCATCAGTTATACGTTTTAAAATATTGTTGGGTTATTTTAAAATTTAAATATTATATGATATCATATTTTTAAGGATACCTGAATAGCAAATAATATAATAAATTACCTGGGGGGGGGGGAATATCGTCGATGACAAACGGGACGATCTATGGAACTCGGAGAAGAAAATGGAAGTAAAAAGAAATGAAAAATGAGAAAAACAAATCAAATAAAAGAAAAAAACAACAAAGCAAAACAAAGGTCATTATTAATTAATTTGTACAAAGGAGAAAAGGAATTTCAAATTCCAAAACAGGGAAACAAAAAGGGAAAAAGTAAAACACATCTCGACATCTGTCAGAGATAAAATGGGAACAGTCGGGAAATGCGGAAGATAGAGAAGTGGAAAACATTTGATTATCTCTAGTGCCACAAATGAAACGAGCTATATAAAAAGGAACTGTTGGCCGAGAAATTAGACAAAAACCGAGACACAAAAATCAGATACAATATCAAACGAAAATTTATTGGAAAACGAAACGGAAAACGAGACAAGAGTCTACTGGAAAAAGGAGATAAAACTAACGTAGAAATTGTGGGAGATATTTATAGAAGTAATTGAGACGAGTATTTATTGGAAAATGATTTGTTGGAGAATAATTGTTAAAGAATAATTGTTGGAGAAGATTGTCAGAAAAGAATTAGTTGAGAGTTATCGGAATATTTGAATAAAGTTGTCGAAGGTCAAAGAAAACAACCAACTCAAAATCCCAGTCGATAAACCAATCGGTAATTAGTGATCTTTCAATCCGGTGTTGTACATGAGTGCTATTCCTCACTGAGTGTTGCAATAAGTATTGTATAGTCACTGAGCAGAGTGTTGAATTGATTGTCAGTGCAAAGTGAAAATTATTTGTGATTATCAATAAAGATTTCTGTTGTCAAGTGTTATTTGTGGGTCAGTCAAAGACAATTTTGGAGTTAGAGTAAGAATTTTAACTTTACAAATATTATCACCAACCCAATAACCCAACAATATTGAATATTCCAACTCCTCTTGTCCTCAATATTGAAGTAACAAAACCCAACACAATTCAATAGATAAGTGATCAATATTCACTGATTCTCTTCGGTTCCTCTCGCTATTATGTTTAACAGTGTCATATTCATTTATTTCCAAACTCCTCAAGTTGAATAAACAAATAAATCTTTCACCGTTGCTACTGTCGCTTGATTTTTCAATTAATTTTTACACTTAAATCTATTTTTAGAATTTTTATTAAATTTTGAATTTTAATTGCTTTACACATAAAAATGAAAAAGTTGATAAAAAGAAAACTACAGGAAAGTATTGACAGAAAAATTAAAAAAAATTAACATTGCATTATATTTAATTATTTAATTAATAAAACCCATTCACATTTTTTGGTTATCGAAAAAAATTCAATTATCAAATCAAATAATCATAATAATTTATCAACTACCTCAATTCGAGCATGTCCATTAATTGATCAAAAATCCAAACATTTTCTGAATATAAAGTAATAAATATTCCATCAACCACGAGAACAACGTCTGGATGATCAAAATTAAATTTTCCGTCGTTTTCATCTAGATTTTAAGAGTCCATATAATTTATTGAAATTATAAAAATATTGTAATCTAATTCCTTTATAATGTTAAATTTACATTATAAGTCTAGATTTTTCAGGTGCAGTGACTGTGAATTGTGGTAACAAATAATAATGAAATGATCACTTAGTGATCAGATTTATATTAATTCTATTATCAATTTAAACGGGTGACTGAAATAATGTAGCCTTTGCAATAATTTAGTTAATGCATTTTATATAAAATCAAGAAAAATGACTTGGAAAGTCTGAAATTGTTTAAGAAATGAAAAATTAAATTAATTAAAATAAAATTGATTGTTTTTGATTAAAGATTAGATATTCTTTGATTTTGTTTATGTACCAAGTTCCATTTGCTTACCAATAGTTTCCAAAAGGTTTATAATGAAGTCCTTCAATGTTTCTAAAGACAAAAAAACTCATTCTTAATCCAAATAAAATAATGTGTTTAAGACAGAAGCTTCCAAAATCACACAACAATATCAGTTAAACCTTTTATTTTTTTGGACATGTCACAAGGTAGGACATTTGATTAGAGATTACATAACAAAGAAGACAGTTATATGTTTTACATGTGGAAGACAAGGAAATGTAAGAAGTCAGTGTCCACAGATGCAGAGAAATGTAATCGAATGTTTTGCGTATGGTACCCCGGGACACGTGAGAAGAGATTGTCAAAAAATAAGGTGTACGAGGTGTAGCTTGGGAGGTCATAAAGAGGCAGATTGTTACACAAATTTGGAGAGAATGAGATATCGGAGAATCAGTGAGAATTTTGGTAGACAGCAAGAGCGATACGAAGCAGGGAATGGTTATCAAGGAACCAGAAAGGAAACAAGACAAGCAGACAAGAGATACGTAGCATTCATAGATGAACCAAGTGATGAAAGAATAGAAGATAAATACAGAGAATACCAAAATATCAAAGCCCCGATAGAAGAGGAGATAGTCGTGGCAGTGTAACAGCGATGCTGACTCCCAAATTATGATTAATGATTATAATAAAAGTAAAATATCATGTATTATGGAAAAAGATGTGAAAGATACAGAGGTAACGGAAGAGGAAGATAATGTAATAAGGAAATTAAACAGATTCATAAAAAAGGATTTTGCAGAAAGAAAAAGAGAAAAAATACAAATATTCACATTAAATGAATGGAAAAATGATATTATTAGTTATGATAAAATGCAAGGCCGACCAAGTGTAACTATTAGAATACAAGACCAGAAGATGGAATGCTTGCTTGATACAGGAGCTACAGTAAATGTCATGAGTTGGAGCAAATTTGAGAAACTTGAAGATGTCGAACATTACAACGACAGATACATTGAGATGTGCAAATAATAGTGTTTTAGAAATGAAGAGTAAAGCAATATTTGAAATAGGAATAAATGGCAGGAAAAGAAGGGTAAAGTTTACGATATAAGATATATGACTCCAGAGGTAATTGGTGGTATATTTGGTATACAACTAACGTGGCCAGTAGAAGAAGTCGAGAAAACGAAGCAAGAGCACATATGCAGTATCGAAGCCAAATTTGAGAAGACAATAACGGAGGTGGAACGATTTAAAAGAGCAAAGAATACTTTAAAGATAAATAACCCGATACTACTGAACATTATAAAAAAAGAATCAAAATGTTTTTATGACTGATAAATGGGACATGGGCTGCACAAAGCTGTTGAAGCATAAAATAGAAACTCAAGGAAAACCGATAAATATTAAACCTTGGAGACAGCCAGTCAACTTGGAAGGTAAAATAGATGAAACGATAAAAAATTTATGGGAAAACAATATTATCAAAAAGCGTAATTCGCCATGGAACACTCCATTAATATGCGCCTGGAAGAAAGAAAAGCAAGATATCAGATTATGCCTTGATTTCAGGCAATTAAACCTAATAACAGAGAGACAGGCGGATATGTTAGATAAATTGGGTGGAGCAAAGTATTTCAGTTCGATAGATCTTGGAAATGCATATTATCATGTAGAACTAGAGGACGAATCGAAATAAAACGGCGTTTTCAACCAAATCAGGGCAATACTGTTTTAACAGAATGCCATTTGGAATAGCAGCGGCACCAAGTACGTTTCAGGAACTGATGGGAAAAGTATTAATGGGTACAAGATATGCAGCAGTATACCTAGACGATATTTTGATATTTACAGAAACGATCAATCATCACTATGAAGTTTTAAATGAAGTGGTGGACGAAATTGGAAATGCGGGTCTTAGGATGACCCCTGAAAGGCGTCATATCCTTAAAGAGGAAGTCAAATTTTTAGGTCACATAATCAACAATTTTGGAATAGACGAACCCATCTAAGTTAGACGCGATTAAATCATTTGAAAAGCCAAAATGTGTTAAGAATCTGAGAAGCTTCCTAGGAATATGTAATTACTACAGAAGATTTATTAAGGAATGCTCAAAAAAGGCAAGAGTTTTAGAAGAGCGATGTGGGTTAAACAACAAAAAATTATTTGGACTGACGGATGCATCGCATTTGAAAATATGAAAAATGATTTAATGTCCTCACCTATTCTAGGGTTTCCAGATTTCGAAAGAGAATTCATTCTGGATACTGATGCGAGTTTTGACACGATTGGAGCAGTATTATCACAGACAGACGACAACGGGTGCGAACTTATAGCATACGGTTCTCGTGCAATGAGCAATCATGAAAAGGGATATTGCATAACAAGGAAAGAGTTACTGGCAATCTATTATTTTTGTCAACACTTCAATCATAATTTATATGGAAAACGGTTCATTTTGAGAACGGACCGTAAAGCTATCACGTTTATGTTATCCACAGAGAAACCAATAACAACTCAATTCCAGACATGGATTAACTACCTCAGTAGTCTGGATATTAAAATAGAGTATAGAAAAGATACGGATCATGAAAATGCAGATATGTTGTCAAGGAGTACATGTGGAACATGCACACAATGTTTATTGACACATGAAAACGCGAAAATGGAAAGAATGAAAACCCGAAGAATAAAAACGATGGAAAAAGCTGAAGATTATAAGTGGAAAAAAGATAATACAGAAATAGAACAAATAAAAAAGGAAATAGAATAGGGTTCAAGTTGGAAATTTATACTGGCAGACAACGTGGTGAAAACTATTGAGGGTAAGATATGGATACCTAAAGAAAAAAGACAAGAAATGATAAAGTATGCGTATTTTGCTATCACACGCAGGAGCAGAAAAGGTGACAAAATATTTACCGTACAATTACGATATGGAAGACATAAAAGAATCAGTAAAAGAAACAATTGGACAATGCGAGGCATGTCAAAGAACGAAAGTTGTGACAACAAAGATGAAGGAAGAGACAATAAAACTGACAGCAGAGGAGCCGTGGGAAAAAGTGTACATTGATATATGTGGCCCATTACAGGAAACATTCAGAAAGAAAAGATATATAGTATCAATGATTGATCAATTTAGCAGATATATCTCTCTGACTGCTGTCACTAAACAGGATGAAGAAACGGTGAAGGAAACAATACTACAAAAATGGATACTTAGATTTGAAGAACCAAAGGAAATTCACACAGATTATGGAAAAGTATTTAAATCTAAGACAATGGAAGATTTTACAAAAAAAGTGGGTATTACACTATGCTTTTCAAGTTCATACAAATGGTGTGATAGAACGTCAATTCAGGACAATAAGAGACTATATAAATGCATCATTAACAGAAAAAAGTAGAACAGATTGGGCAGAGAGCATACCAGAGATTGAATTTAACATGAATGTAACATTTCAGAAATCGATTGGGCGAAGTCCCGCAGAAGTAATATTTGGAAGAAAAATAGCTCGAAAACAATTTCATAGTAAAACGCCGATTTCACAAATAAAAGATACACGAGAAACAACGCAGACAAAAAGATCATTCAATATTGGAGATGAGGTTCTGGTAAACGTGGAATGAAGAACGAAAGACAAGGATAGATACGAAGGGCCATACAGAATAATGCAGAAGATCCATGATCGCCGATATCTGTTACAAGACCAAAGTGGGGAAATGCTTCAAAGAAATGTTGAAAAGATGAAGAAATTCCATAAAGAAGAGGGATGTGAGGTGTTTTAAAAGCTGAGAATTAAATATTTCAATGATTTATTAAGATAATTTTAAATGATAAATAACTTTTAAAATAATTTTTAAATTGAAAAATTAAAGAAGTTTTATTAGTAAAAGATTTTTAAATAAATACATTTTAAATATCGAAATTTTAATAAATGGTTTTGAAAATATTTTATTCAACGCTGAAAATTTGCTTGAAAATTATACAATATTTCATGAAATAAATACTTGGAATTATGAAGTTATCTTTTGAACCTAATTTAAAAAATAATTTAGGAGATGTGCTAGCAGCTTCTAATAGTCAGAATAGAAGCAAATAAACTATCATCTACTTTAAATTAAATTTTATTTTCAAGATATTTAAAATTATTTATTACTTATTACATACAGAACAGTGCATGTTGGTGTCATCCTCAAATATTTATAACAAATATGACGATATAGCAAAAGGTTTATCTATGTAAACATAAGATCCCCGAATAGAAAGATGATAATAGTTACATATTTGTAGTGCCTCCACTTTTTAGAATTTTATATTATATATATTTATATTTATATAATTTATATTCATATAAAATATATTATATTATAATACACTAAAGCCAATAAAAAAGAGGTGTTGTTTAAATAAACAGATATCAAAAGATCACGCCACGTGTAAAATGCACATTCAAAAACCATATAAAATACACCTCCAATAAGAAGCGCTTCTTCCAACTATTAAAAAATCCAAAGAAGAAAATGAAGACATTTACACAACCGATTCGAACTCCGATATTTCATCATCAATTTGTTCAAATAGATTCTGCCTAGTATTCGTTCTTATGTGTTTTCAATTCGCTACAGTATTGATAAACATAATAAATCAGTAAGTTTTCTTTAAAGGACAACGTCTAGACTGTATCTTCAATTTTTATTACTAGATTATAAAGTTGGTTTTCCACTCATTAAAATCTACTACAGAATATATTACAGGGGACCTTTTGGCCCCCGCCCTCGCATTGATTGAAGATAGCAATATTTTTTTCAATTATTGATCTATTCACATCGAACAAATAGTCATAAAAATAATTCATTTGGATATAAAATATTTGGATAAGACAAAACGAAATCGTAACATTTACATAAAATTTTATAGATAAATTCAATTGCATTATTCTGATAGTGAAATCTCTAGTGACTCTTTCAATGGTCATTTTAAAAGCGCAATTAAATGGATTTTTCTATTATTTACTTTTCATTTTTATGTGTTTTTTTCATAGTATGTCATTTTGACAATAAATTATTAGTAATTTATTCTATTCAAAGAAAAATTCGCATATAAGTTTATAACTGCAATGTTTCATCTTGAAAATTTTTGTTTGCTTTTAGTAAATTTTTTCTATTTTAATAGTTTATTTGTATCTATTTACAGTATCTATTTTAGCAAAATAAAGAATAAATTTAATTGAATTTCTTATATAAATTTAACAACATTGGGTAAATTATCCACCATTCAATGAAGTCCATTTTCTGATAATATTGAAATAAAATGTCATGTCGTTGATTAAAATTGAAATTTGTAAAATTTAAAATTTTCCATGACTAAGAATGAGAAACATCTATATTGGCTTATATATAATAATTTACTACTGACAATGGTTTAAATAGCTTTGATAATTGTGATTTTCCATCAAAAGAACTAGATAATAAAGTTTATTTAATAAATTCTTTCACTTTTGAAATCTTATACGTTCAATTACACCTCCGCCGAGCTCAAGCTCGAACATAATCCTTTACCCAGTTTGGATATTTCAGATTTCTCTCAGACCTTCTCAATTCGTGCCTCTAAGTTATTGGTTTCTTGTATCTAAACTCTTGTTTAAGCTTTCCTCAAATCAACTAATGTTCACTCTATCTTCATTCAGAATTTTCAAAACCAATCTGATGTCCGATATATGTCGATTTATCCTAATTACGACTATTGAAGTTTCAGAGTTCACCCCAATCACAATTCCAAGTTTCTTGTCGTAAAACACCAAGCTCATCCAGGCTTTACATAAACTCTATTGCCTGTCTTAAATTTGGATTTCGCAGATTATACAGAATATTAGCTTTGAAATTCCAGTGGATATCACCAAACATGTTGTTATCGGAGATTTGCTGTTACGGAATCGATACTAATAACACTCGTTGGAAGAGAACTATTCAAAAATACTGCCTTGTCCGCGTCACACTCGACTTATGCCATCATCCTTTTAACTTTTCGGTGGACTCTCCATTTGACCGTTTCCCGATGGTCTGTAGGCATTTCGGTAGCTCATCTTTACACAGAACAGATCGAACAACTTTCTAATTTCGTTGGAGTGGAACGTTCTATTGTTGTCCAAGTGTATTTCGGATGGAACTCCATACTCCAGAAACATCGATCAAAAATGACCACAAACTTCTATTTCATTTTCCAATTCCAACCTCCGTCAGATTGAGAATCTGCAAGTTCCAGTCGATGGCTATTTGTATTCCTTTCAATGTGGCCCCCAGTTCGACGAGATATATGTGAGATGCATCGTCTGGCTTGTGCAACCAGATGGCATCTTCCACGTGTACTGTTCCAATTTCCACAACTTCTCCAATAATTAGGCTGCTTGCATCACACCAAACAATTCCTGAATCAGTATTTATTACGTTCCGTTCTCCTTCAACCGGATCTTGTTTTTGTACTTTATCTTTAATCTCTCTCATTAGCATTGCTGTCATTGTTTACACTTCTTGATCCCATCCTCTGTCAATAGAAAGTCATTTTACAAACGAACAAACCTTTCTCAACCAACTTGCGACAAGAAAATGTCCGATCATTTGACCAGCCCATGAAAACAATTGCCGCTTAGTGACAATGCTAAACTTCATCAATTTGATTATAACGGTTCCAGATCAAGTTTTCTGACACATTTTAATCCAAGAACTCGAGCGTCTTATAAACTCTGGATCCCTCATCTCCAATCCAAACTTTCACAGGTGTTTGACCACAGATTCTGCTGGTACCAGACTCGTGTTAACAAGTATATCGTCTACATATGCAATGCATCTGTTGATTTGCTGATATCTGCGTCAATAGACAAAACATGTTTCAAAACAGTTGTCATGATTTTTGGTGTGACATTGAGACCGAACTAAGATATCGAAGTCATCAGCGCTTGTGTAGCATTCGCGATCCAATTCCACTTCACCATTCATGACTTATCGTCAAACCATGCCAAGAAATTCTTTTCCTCAATGTGATTATCAGAATTCGGATTTCTCCTTGACTCTATTATTCCATGCTCATTTGTTTCAACATTGACACCAAAACAGCAGTTTTTTGTCGCATGTATTCATTTTCCAACTCCACCCTGGTTCCTCGAACAATTACACCTATGAAAAAGAATATTGCACCTATCCCTAACAGAACCTCACATCCCGAAACGACCTTTGCCGTAACTAAAACATTCAAATTAATTTCCTTACCCATAACGTTCATCAACACAAATCTCTCGCAGCAAGTCAATTTACCAATCCCCGGAACTGCAATAACCTTCAATCACAGTTTGCGAACATCCAGTATCCAAAAGTGCTCGCTTACTCATTAAATCTACTTGAATTGATATTATTGACGCGTGAACATAGCCTTGACCGAATCCGGTCGCGCTGATGGATCGACCGCATCGTTTCCCAAAATGACTTTAAAACTTCTTGCGTAGTTACTAGGATTGCCATACTTATTGGATTGCAATTTTATGCATTGAGACCTTATATCACCATCTTTTCCACGCGTAACATTCGACGCGACTCCTAGAAATGGCTCAAGCATGATTCGTCAAATCCAATCCTTAATACGTTGACAGAGACTTTGCTCCTTCTACCAATTGTGGCAGAGGAATTGAAAGAGCACCAGGGCTGTCACTTATATGGGCAGCTAGGTCCTGTGGTAGACTATTCACGGAAAATATTCTCAGTAAGCCATCTAGTTCTTTCCCAGCGAGTTCCATCAATGTTCTGAGATTTCCCAAGTGCACGTCGAGATTTTCATTAGTTTTCCACTGCATTTTCTTTAATTCGGCTACTGTCATCTAAGGTGTTTTGCCAAAAGTTTATAACAATTTTGTGAGTACATCTTTGGACTAAATACATACCATATTTACTTGTATTTTTTACCCTAAACTCTGATAAAAAATTCGATCTTATAGATTTGGACTGTGCATTATTATGTAAAAATTCTTCATTTCGTAAAGCTATTATCGTGGTTAAAAATAAATATTCACTGATGTCAAAATATGTAATTTTCCTTAAGCCACTATGTTGTCATTACACAAAATTAATTGAATTTGAGACGAAAAAAATCAATAGATTTCCAGGGGGTGTAATGGGAATATAAGGCTATTTATGATATAGGTTTATATACAAATACCCTTTGTTGTTTGTCGATTCTATCATATCTAGTTTCATTTTGTAAATTCTTTACAAAAATTGGTTTTTCTAGTAGAAATTGTTTAAATAATCTTAAATGTGAAAACAAATTTGATTATTAATTAATTGGAATTAGGTCATAATTTATAACTTTTTTTCATTTTCTCATGAAAGATTTCAATTATGATATAATAGCTTAGTTCTTCAATAGTTGTAATAAGAGAAAACTATTATGACATAATGTAAAGATCTGTAATATAAGGAAATCCTTTGAATTTTAGTATTTATTTTAATTTGAGTTTATTAATTTTATATTAATTATAAATAATTTGTAGATAATATATATAATCAGGACCGGCGCTAAGGATTCAGGTCGCGTTTGAAATAATCATATTGCCACTTTTTCGTCCATATGATTTTTCTAAATAGTAAAATTTAAAACACACTTTGAATGATAAGTAAAATAATACAATTGTATTTATTGTAAATAAATTCAGAAAAATCTTAATTCGTGTAATTCTAATTTATAAGTTGTTTTTAAAATAAAGCGTTTCTAATATTACTAATATATAATATAATTATGAGTTATGTTGGCATTACACAAAATTAATTGAATTTGAGACCAAAAAATCAATAGATTTACCGGGGGGTGTAATGGGAATATAAGGCTATTTATGGAATAAACGTAGAAAATCTACTTAATTTTTAAGTTGTTTTAGAAATTAATCATTGCAAATCGGCCATAGCAGAATTATTTATAAAAACAAAATTTAAATAAATAGATAAAAGCAATATAAAGCAGTTCGAAAACTTAGCATTATTCAGGCAAAATATCTGACTGTTACTGAATGTTGGTTTTGTTAACATTTTCTGTTTCGTCTTCTACTTCTGAATCCGGCAATGCAGATATTGCAGCATTTGCATCTTGTAAGGTTACTTTTTTTCGCCAATGTCTTTATATTTCCATAAAAGTTCATTGGGGGGTATGCCAATACCATCTAGGAAAGTAAAAAAATTAACATGTTTAGTGAATTGGGAATAGATTTATCATTCTGTGTTGGACAGGGATGTGATGGTGCAGCTGTAGTGTCAGGTGCTCAATCTGGAGTGACAAAAAGAATTTCTGATATTTATCCAACTGCAATTTATTTACATTGTTTATCGCATTCTTTGAACTTGGCTTTCACAGAAGCTTGCAAGATTCCACTTATTAAGAATTGCAATGATCTTATAAAACGAATTTTCAATTTCTTTAATTCGCCTAAAAGACAACATACTTTCCAACAATATCAAAAAAAAATGTGCAATAATATCAGAAATTAAAGAATGTTTGTACTACCCGCTTCATTGAAAGACATCAAACGATATCAACTTTTATCGAGCTCCTTGATGGAACAGTTGGAGCTTTACAAGAAATTTCAGAATGAATTGATTTGACTTCAAGAGAAGGTATTGGCTATCTGAATTATATTTTATCTTTTCACTTCATAATTTCCTTGACAACACTATATTTCATGTTGAGCTTCACCATTGGTCTAAGTAAATATTTACAATCAGAATCGATCGATTTATCAGAAGCTTGTGATACAGCGAATTCAGTCGTTGAATCTTTTGCATCAATCAAGAACTCATCAATTGAGTTTTAAAAGGTTTTCAATAATGCTGAGAAAATGGCAGAAGTTCATGATATTCAGATTGCAAAACCGAAATATTGCTGAAGATCAAAAGCCGATGGATCTACTTCAACACCATTTGATTATTATCTTCAGTTACTGTTTGAGCCATTAATAGGTGAACTGACTGAAAAATTTCAAAGGCATCATGATGTTTTAAAATCATTTAATTTGGTTTTATATTCTTCCATTTCATTAAGACACACAATTTTCTGAATGAATCGGTAAAATCTCTTCAATGTCTTCAAGCTTCTTACAATTCTACTTGTTTTGCCAGTTACAAATTGCACGTTGGAACGCAGTTTTAGAAACCTGAAAATAATAAAAAGTATCGATGTTCACAAAATGGGTTCCTGCCATTTTTTCAATTAGCAACAGAATTTTAAGAGCATTACCACCTATTATAATACATAGTTAACAATCTCAACATTAATATTATAATTATTATAGTAGGCTGTTTTGAATTCGGGTTTTAGGGGCGCCAGATATATGAATCGCACAGGGCGCAATAATGCCTTGTTACGGCCCTAACTTTCAAAATCTGATAGGAAAATTAATTTTAGTATTTAATGTGTACTTTGTATTAACTTTTTTTTTCATTATTAATATAATTACATATGTACTAATTAATAAACCAAGAAGCCCATAGAACATAGGAACATATATAATTTCTTTCTTTCACAACAAAAAAAATCACCATATCCAACCCCCCCCCCAAAAAAAAAATTCCTGAATACGCCCCTGTGTTCTGCCGTTTGAAATGCCATTTTGTAAATGAAATTGAAAATAGCTGTCTTGAACCAGTTTGTTCAAATTATAGAATACTATTGTTTTTTGGAAATAAAATTTAATTCGCTGAGTCTTGTTTTTTGTGCCACTGAACCTCTATAATTCAAATGTGATCGGATTTGGTTCCAGTAAAAGGTTTCCCTGCTGCCTTTACTGTGAAAATACACAATTACTTACTTTTCACCAATAAACAAAATAGTTATTAGTAAATGCTTATTTGCTTTTTGTTATCAGTTAATTTTGTTCTAAAAGTCATTTGTGATGATTGTGTATAGAAAACGGTTACGTATATGAGCACGAGAAGACGTCCTACAGTGGTGATATGGTTGAGATGTGGTGCGAGTCAGCAATTAATGAATTCAAAACCAGTTTCAAAACTGAGCCTGACAGTGTAATGAAAATCGGATCTGGAGAAGTTGTTACGGTTTGTTTGTGAATATTTTGAAAAGTTGTAACAACCTATCATGCTCAGATACGGGTTCCGACCAGTTCAACTAATAATTATTTAGTCTGGCAGTTTGTCACTGATGAATGTGATATCGGATTTGGAGTATCGGTTTCCAATGAGGTTTCAGGTCAGCCAAATACCACTGAAATTGTGCCTGTCTTGAGGCGGGATAGTCATAAACAGATCTTTTGTGGTAAGATAAAACTTCTTAACAACTCTAATGGAAATAATCAGTTGTTTTTCCTTTTACGCTTTGATAATTCTTATTCCCTATGGCGTCACAAATGGCTCTATTATCGCGTTTGTTATTCTGATTAATAATATGTGCTTTCAATAAATGGGTTTTTTTCAGTTTCAACTTTATCCTAATAAATATTTTATTTACTTAAAAATAATAAATAATGTTTTCAGTAGATTATGATAATTATCATATTTGTTTCAGAATTTTATTAGAAATTATGCTTTGAAGGTTGACTTAATTTTTTTGTAATTGTAAACAGTTTGATGAATAAACATTTGTGTTATTCGATGTGAGTAGGTCAATGACATTTCCAGCACGGTCTTGGTCAATCTTTTGAATCAAGTCTGCTGAAAATTAAACAGAACATCTGATTTAATCCGGAATATTCAAAGGCTCAACGATGTTTTCGGAGAACATTAGCCATTTATTTATTATGACAAAAATATTAATAAGAATGCATTTGATTCCATTATTCACTGGAATTTCTGGATAACTGTATTTGATTATTTTGTGTCATTTCCAGTCTGTTGTAAGTAGGTAGATGTTAGTGTCCTGTACCCTCCCCGGAGGTATACCGGTCTGTCGTGGTACAGGGTATTTTTTCATAATCACACTATTGTGGGATTATTTTAGGTCCAAGGATCTTTTTTACACAAAATCCAACTCCCGTTATAAAAAGCCAAAGTATTTTCAGGTCTGTAAAATTTATGTATATGAATTTTTGGTTAGCGCCCTTCCATAAATGGCGTCACTTAATTTCGACCGATTTTTGCCCACCTCTCTTCACAGGACGTCACAAGATGGCAGCCCCCTCAAATATGACGTCACAAAGCTTTGGCCCCAAATAACCACACTTACAGTTTAAAAAATAACACATTTTTCAATTACTTTTATTGTTATGTATTTATTATTTAATGGCAAAATTTCTGTGGTACAGATGTAATAAATAGATAACATATTTAATAAGAATTTATTGCAATGTCTGGTGAAATTATTTAATGAAATTCATTGATGTCTCAGGTCTACCTATTCTCACTAAAATTCCAGATTTCCATAATGTTCCATAATGGTCTGTTAAAATTCAAACTCTCTTATATTATAATTATGAAGAAAGTAAATTAACAATTATTATCTCATAATAATTCCTCATTCTCAGTGAATTAATGATAATTACAAATAAAATGTAAGTTTTTAATATAACATTTAAATATTTTCCAACATTTGTTGTTCTATATTGTCCCATGGTGAATAAAAATATTCCTTTGTGGAATGAATATGGAGAGTATGGACATCATCATTATGTGTAATGAATATTCCATTCAGATCAACCTCATCTTCATTCGCCCAATCTGCACTTTCTCCATTTCCACATTTGCGAATATAACCATAAGTTCACGTTGCCGACGTGCAGCCACTCCCTGAGGCTTGAGACGTTGGGTCGGATTGGTTGTTTCTTGCTTGTATGTTACAGAGTGACTTCGCAGCATGACTAACGACGCAAAGTATTTTTGACATTTCTTGCAGATCCTATCACTAAACACGGATTGTATTGATGGACAGTACAAGTCGTATGGAATTGACCGATACGGATTTGAAAAGCGAGGAATGATGTCATCAACTTTCAAACTTTATGCTTCAAACAGAGATGGAAATTTATGAGATCTGTATCTGTTGTTCATTCTGGATTTTTAGACCTTCGCTTGTATGAACAGCTAGCAATGGACTAGGAAGTAATCTGTCTGTTACCACACTGAAATAGAAACTTCTTGGTTTCAAACATCAATTATTGTCATGGCATTTTACAACCTGCGTCAAATATTGGCTTGTTTGCATGTGTATTGATCCTGGAAACGAGATTTGTTTCGTGTAGCTCAGACTCTTTGGGCTCAATGTATTCTACAATCAAATGTGACCACATGTCAGCTAGCGTATTCCCTGCAAACTTAAAATTTGTCTTCTCTAAATCAACGTCAATTGTGATACTTCTTTAATTCAGGTGGCTACCATAGTGGTCGTGTGATAATATTGTTGGGTTTTCAGTTAATTTAAGTCGGTAACCTCTGACTCCTCGTGTCCTTTTAATCAAACAATGAACTACCCAACGTATATTTGTATCAAAAAAATATTATTTTCTCAACAATCAATAATCAAAGTTAAGTTTGACCGATTCTCAGCTCGGTGTTGATGCTTTGATAAAGATAATATTCACCTTTTATTTCCTTAGGTTCTCTTGACCAACGTCTTCCTTTTTCTCTTTGACCTGATCCTTTTTCACCTTTTCGTATTCCTATTCTATATCTTCTTTTTCCCTAATCTCCTTAATTCGTTTTTACCTGTTCCTAAACTCGATTTCTTCTAACCCTAGCTGAGGCAAAATGCCGATTTGCTCTGATTTTCCCATTCCTTATATACTCTTCGAAATTGGGATGACAAGTGGTTATTGCCGAGCCAATCTCTCACTTGACATTCGACTCCACATATCTGCTTCGGCTGTCACCCATAATGATCCAACGAACAAAGATAATTAATGGCCCACCCGGCCTTTCTGCACGCACTATCTTCTCCTTGTTCTTTTCCAATTAATCATTGTGTCACGCTAATGGGCCCAAATCTTCCTTCTATTTACTTTTACTCTGTCGTCCTAATTAGAATAGGAACTTTGTCATCTTAACTCACAAAGCACACATCATTCGGTCCTAGCATGGATGATAATTCTTCCAAGTGTCTTAGTGTTGTAGTACAGAAAAAACCGTTGATATGTTTAGCATGGTGATCGTTTTGTGCTTTAATGAGTTTCACTGGAACTGTTGACACATGACGCTAGCTTTCAATAGATGAACTTTTTTTGTTGTGGAAAGGGCCTTTAGTTCTTGCAACCAATAATCAGCTTTAAATTGGAAGTTTTCATGAGTTTTTATTTCATTCCACTTTTGAACTAGTTCTTCTTGGAAAGTCTTTCTGCTCTTTATAGGATATTGCTGAAACGTACGCGTCAAAAAGAAACTGGTATATTTTATTTTTATCCATCATTAGGAGTGAATTCCCTGCAAATATTATTTATAATTAATGACTTATAATTAAATTATTTACGAATTGGTAATATAAATTTTAATTAATCAATTTGATATTAGTTTAATTATCAAAGTTCAGTTTATTAAAATTCAACTAAAACCGTCTGCATTAAATTATTTTTAGAAATAAAAAATATTTGCGAAATAATTATTTGTGATGTCACATTTCTCAAAATACCTTCCCCTAGGAGCATGACTTCATTTTATTTCAATAAACATGTAGCATAGGTTAATTGTCAATCGCGTGATCAGAGTTATCGTCGTTAGTTAGCGTTCGATTAACGTTTTTCAAAATTCGGCTATTTCCGCGCGAGCTTTCGGCTTATGCTTTCCTTTTATATATTAATTTTTTTTACCAACCCCAAGATAATCAATACAAATGATATAATCGAGGTGATTGAATGAAAAGTCGAATGATATAAAATAATGTTTGGGAAATAGTTTCGGTTGTTGTGAAAAATTGAAAATATTGAAAATCAGTATTTCTTGATATTATCTGACTCACATTTTTTCGAAATAATTCCAAAATACAAAGATAAATGTCATAAAATTCCTAAAAAAACCCTGAAAATTAATTAAAAATAATTTATAATTATACTGTTGATTAAAAGTAATATTTAAGAACTTGAATAATGATCTCATATCTATATGGATCAAAATTCAAGCCTTAAAATTTACTTAAAATTGAATATCTTACCTGAAAGCCATTTCTAAAATGGCTAAAATAAATTTTCAAAATACATTTATGATGAGCAATTCAGTAAATGATAAATTGATAATGATTAATTGTTAAATAAATTGGTGATTGAATTGCTTTACACGCCAACCACCACTATAGAGAATGTATCTCAGTGGTACTTGGAGCATAATGCACTTAATAATCAATACTGTGATGTTATAGTATTCATGTCTAATCAATGGTCTCAACATTACTATATGTAAACATCATTTACACTTAAAATTCAGTAATACTCTAAAAAGGTAAGACTAAAAAAGTTTGTGATGTAGCTACCTTATAGCAAGAGTAGGCAGTGCCTAGGCGCCCATACAGACAGGGGACCTTATCCAAAGGGCCCTTTGTTCCAAAAGCTTTTGCAATTTTGCATTTCCAAAGTCTATTAAAGCTTCTTAGATTTCTTCGGATAAAATAATGCAAAATTGGATTTATAAATTATGTAGCGTTCGTGGATGGAACCACTGCATTTTGTTTTGTTCAAAGTTTGAAACATATTGTGACGTTCGTATAGAGTCACTGCAGTTTATTAATATTTTGAATAAGAATTCAATTTTTACATTTTCCAGTATTTTCGTATCCTGTTTGGCGTTGACAGATTTCTGAGATTTGTAAAATATTAAAATTTAAAAAATAATTATAAATTTAGTTACTATTGATTAAATATGAATTACTCAAACAACCTGAAATCAAAAATATTGAATGGAGCACTTAAAAGGAAACTTAAAACGCAAAAAGAAGGAAAATTAAACAAATTACCAAAGCTTGATTTTTTTCTCAGAAGAAATGCAGACAGTCATGCAAATATACCACCAGTAGAACTTGCTGTAGAAGACAATATATTAGTTGAGCGGGGTCATGCTGATGAAGTCAGATTATTGGATATTAATGAAATCTTTGAAGAAGTAACAGAAGTGTCAACAAGCTTCGATACTAATCCAACTGACAATGATGAAATTGAATTAGTTGCATCTGATCTTGGACAATATTTAAATCAAAATATTTCTGATGAAACAAAAAATTAATAATAAATATGTCACCTCATAGACCGAAAGGACGATTTTCTAAAGATCCAGCCAACAAAATAGATGTTATAGTGAAAGTTTTTATTACTTTATGACAGCATATTGTCCAACACCACGCTTGTGGCTTTGTTACTTCCATCTATATTGAATGCTGCTTATAGTGAGCCTTGTTGGCTGTTCTCAAATATTAATAGTCAATGGCGTTCTAGTATAAAAAATTGGAAAAATGTATCCCCACGCATAAAAATACTTAGTGTTTCACAACAATATTTGAAATGTGGAAACAAAATAAAACCATTGATAAAAATACTGAAGAGCAAGCACGATATAATGCTTCTTTTTGGAAAATGGTTCTGCAACGTTTATTTCTTATAACGCTTGTACTTGCTAAAAAAAATTCTCTGGCATTCTGTAGCCATCATGAAGTATTTTCAGAAGACTATAATGGAAACTTTCTATCAATATTTGAATTATTTGCCAATTATGATCATGTTATGAAACAGGTACATGTCATATACATGTCATCTGGTTCAATTAGATATCTAAGTCCAACAATCCAAAATGAATCAATACAATAGTTTGGGAGAAAAATTCCAAAAGGAATTGATATCTAAAATTAATTCTTCGCCATTTTTTTACTCTTATGCTGGACACAACACAAGACAACACAAAAATCGACCAGCTAAATATTACAATTCGGCATAATTATGAATGATAATCTGCAACCAACACAACTTGAAATTTGTGGAACTTTTCTTGAATTTTACGAATTAAAGGATCATTCAGCAGAAGGTATGACTGATAAGGTATTAGGTATTATGAAGGAAATAAACATCCCTATAGAGAAATGTTATGGACAAGGATACGATGGTGCAAGTGTTATGAAAGGTGCGTACAATGGTGTACAAAGAAGGATTAAATGGATCCAGCCGAATGCAGAGTATGTGCATTGTGCCAGTCACAATCTGAATTTATTAATTAATGACTGCGTTAGTGGTTGCCATGAAGTATTGTC
Source organism: Schmidtea polychroa (assembly GCA_959609185.1). NCBI lineage: Eukaryota > Metazoa > Platyhelminthes > Tricladida > Dugesiidae > Schmidtea > Schmidtea polychroa. The sequence goes on from CAUHTR010002816.1 coordinate 51,715, forward strand.
ATATTTTATGAGTTAGCATTAGATTATCGCTTTGATAACAGGGAACATTTATCCAGAGTTGAAGTATTTTATTTCGTTTTGGACAAAATAAATACTCAGATTAAGCAACGTTTTACTGGGATGCAAACAATTACAAACTGTTTTGGATTTCTTGAGCCAAAAAACATTTTCAATTTGCCTGAAGCAGATATTTTAAACTTATGCACTAACCTGGAAATTTCACATTCAGTTTCTGCATGCATATTCTCTAGTAAAAAAGAATTAAAGGAAAGCATGTCCATAAAATCTTTTTCAGAATTGCTTCTCACAAAGTGCTGTTGTCTAGAAATTGAATTTTCGGAAATCTATACTGCTTTTATGTTGTTCTTAACACTTCCGGTTACGGAAGCTAGTGTTGAAAGGAGTATAAAAGAAATTCAATTGGCCTAAGCAGGCTGTGAAATCTTGCTTTGCTAGGCATTGAGCATAAACTATCAGCAAAAATGAGTTATGCAGAACATATTCACAATTTTGCAAACGCAAAAGCTATAAAAAAAATTTCTAGGTTACAGTTTTATTATTTAGCTTATTCGTTTCGTATATGTTATAATAAAATAACTTAAACATGCATCAAAATTTAATATATGAATGACATTTTTTTTATGAATTTTATGAAATAAATTTTGTTATTTTGTTGAACAAAGTAGACCGAGAAGGGAATGGGGACCCGGTACAGGGGGCCCATCGCCGACTGTTGCCTATGGGCCCAACATTTCTAGTTACGCCACTGTAACAAATGTAAAGTAAAATGTCTATATATTAAGCATATCTAATCTAGATATGTTTATATTAAATAGTATCAAGATTTGCGAACTCGATGAATCTTTTTTCGATGAGTTTAATGAATTTATATCAAAATGACTTGTTTCACCAAGCTTAATAAATTTACAAAAAGAAATTTTTAAAACTCTCAAAGAATCAACCAGAACCCCTACAAGCTTTACCCCCATCAAAGAAAGTTTAATAATGATTTAGAAATTTAACAAACTTTCAAAAATGATTTAAACCGTCTTCAGCAAAAAGGTATGTATCGAAAAGCAAATATATTTTGAAAGGGCTTTTTAAAAATCCTGGAAAAGATTTTTCATTGGGTAAAATTAAAATTTCACACCAAATGAATTTAGAAATTTTTAAATGAGTGATGTGTGATATCCAATTTTCTAGCTCAGATTATAAACTTTGCTTCGGGTGAATGGGTTTTCTAATGCTTACTAATGATAATTGACCTACAAAACGCAGCCACTGTCCTCACTGAGTATATGCGACATAAAGTGTTAAAGACTCGTTGTACTAACGAAGAAAAAAAACACTATTTTCTTATATTCGTTCGAAAATTGCATCACAATAATTTATTATGTAAAAAGATGATTGATTTATAGCTGAATCACTTGTAATGAATTGACTCAAACGATACTGTCACAATTTTGATAACATCATGACACATTCCCCAACGATTAATAAGTTCATCTAACTCGTAATGACCAAGATAAGGAGTCGTATTAGTGAACTGATAGAATCTACTTTTGTACATCATATTGTTGGGCTAGAACTGATTTCTAGACCCAAAGTTGGGAATGGGACGAAATGTGTCAGTACACAACACGCATACCCAGCATTAAGTTTACTTAAATAAAAATATATAAAACACCAAGTAAACAATGATAATAGAGAGATAATATACCCAAAAAAAATAAAACATCTGAATTAAAAATAAAATAAAACACGAGCAAGAAGTATTACACGAAAACTTACTCAAATATAACCGAAAGACATAAAACAACAAAAAACAAATTCGAATAAAGGCGATTAGTAAAAATTAAAAAAGAAAATTAAAGAAAATCTTCATAAAATCTTACGTAAAGAAAATTATATCGATATTTTGAATAAAAATCCAGAACAATTCATAAAAATGGCGAAATCCATCATGACGGCCAAAAGACCCAATAAAATTTATAAAAAA
>CAUHTR010002818.1:0-22926 GCA_959609185.1 Schmidtea polychroa
TAATATTATTCATATTTGCATGCAATGTGATTGATCAATTCACTGTCAAATTAGGATTCAAATAGTTCTTTTACAGTTGGGAGGTCCTTGCTAAGAATCATCCGAATTCAAGTTTTTGTAATAGGAACATTCATATTTAGTACATTTTCGCCAGCGCTCTGTTTGATTTATATTTTTTTGATACTGGGAAATCACATTCTATTCCCGCTGGAGAAACCTGTGCTTTTCTTCTTATATTGTTAATATTTCCTCCACCATCCTCATCATAATCATCATAACTATCTTCATCTGTATTCTCATCATCATCAAATGGTGGGTTTAGAAAAATGTCTCGAATTTGCATACTTCTTCTTGACAATGATTCACACTCTTGAATAACTTCTGCAAGAGTTGCTTTTGCACAATAATACCGAAATTTCGTCAATCTAAAATAAAAGGAAAAAAGTTTTGACAAAGTTACTGGCGTATATTTTTGTATAATTTATCATTAGAAAAAAAACATTCAAAACAAACACATTTCCATAACTTTTTTTTGATTTTCATTAAAATTTAAATCCAAACGTTCTGTGATATTATAAAAAAATATTTTAGATATAATTACGTTATCTCTTTAATCTGAAGTTAATGAATAGATAAGAATTTATATTGAAATAAGCAAATAACACTAGATTTAACATATCAATATTTTTTAAATTAACCCACTTTCCATGATCGGATCGATCTAAAATTTACAAAAAAATCACAAAAATTTACAAAAATCACAAAATTTGTGTGGCACATACAAACATCAACGAAGCTAATATAGAGAGATAACAATTTCATACATTCTCATTAACAATCTCATTTAAAAGTATTTATTATGAATTTATTAATACTTTTTCTGATTAATTGTTTTGGTCACGCTGAGAGATTCCAATCAAAACCAATACCGATCCGACAGTTGACCCCGCCCGTCGACAATACTATAATCAGTAGCTGATTTCAACTCAACGACAACAATTTTGTACATTCTCATTACAATCTCATTTACACCAACCGGCATTTGATTATCATCAAATGGCCATTGATTTGCATATTTAATAATATAAATATTAACTTACTTATAATAAATGTATGTGTGTCATAGCCAGAAGGGACATTGAATTAGCTAGGTGACATTCAATTAGCTCTTACACTATAGAAAGATAGAAAAAATCGCTGTTGGAAGAAAAATAAATAAATACATACAAAAACGGTTCTATAATAAAAAATACACACTATAGGACATTGATTTATCATGCGGACATTCAATTAGCTAAAAATTTTCCATTTAAAATTAATTAATTATAAAAAAATATACAAGAATATGTCAGAAACTTCATCAGAATCGACTATTTCATTTCAAGAAATACATAGATGAATGCTCTTCAATAGATGGACGAACAAGAGATTCGGTAGATCACGAGTAGGCAATAGAATTTATAACAATATACCAACAAATCGAGGTCTCAATTTTCAAAGATGAGCTAATCCATTTACAATAATATATCTTCATTGACTATTCAAATCGAAAAATTGCCATATAATCCATTTTTGAACCCCATCGAAAGTGTTGAGCAAAATAAAAAATGGGATAAGGACTAAAATTTCTTCGGTTGATGGATTTTCCAGACAGATTTACCTTCAATGAATGATTTACTGCAATATTCCAAGCAGTTAACGAGGAACTTCGAAAACCAGATCATAATAATTTCAAAAATCATATTAATAATCATATTAAAGATTCTACCCTAAATACTGGATATTTTAGGTGAACTATGAAAAATTTAATATATATTATAATAAATAAATAAATATCTTACTTCTTTATTCATTATTTTAACAAAAAATCTTAAAATTAACTAAAATCCAAAACAAAGCCTATTTGACAAAGCTAAATGAATCTCTCATTTATGATAATTAAATGCGCTTTGGTGTAAAAGTATTTATTTTGAATTTATTAATACTTTTTCTGATTAATTTATTTATCTGAATTAATTAGAAAAATATTAATAAATTTACAAAAAGTTCTTTTTAATGGTAGAGCGCGTTTTTAAGAATAATGTCAAATAATACACAAAACTCCACTGAGATATACCTTCTATAACAGGAATGACAAAACTTTCAAGTCTCGTGGTCGATTTTTGAATATATTTAATCCTTACGGTCTTCCAATGAAATGATTTTAAATATCAAAAGAGTACTTTCAACTGTAATCTATTTATTTCATTTAAAAACCATCAAGGAAATAAAAATACATAATTTTTTCGTGTGATATGAATTTTTATTTGAGGGTGATTTTCAATAGTTACGCGGTCGACGTCTTTGCTTTCTGTGTTCTATAATATAAATAAATAAATAAATAAATAAATAAAAAATATATAAATAAAATAAATAAATAAAATAAATAAATAAAAAGAGAGAGAGTAAACACAAACCAGATTTTGTTAATAGACTATCTTTTTATGTATTAAACAGGTAAAATGTATAAACAATAAATATCTCACGAATATTTCCAAATAAAAAAATCCTATTTTTTTCATATCTTGTCCATAAAAAAATTCCCAACTTCTAAACTACACTAATATTTAAATTTTGACTGATTTTAAAACAATTAAATTTAAAATTACACCATAAAATATATTACCCAGATATTTTATTTACAACCAAACATTTTCTCCAAAAAAAAAAAATTCATCGTTTCGTCTAACTAGAATGCGATTTTATTTTCACAATATTTAATTTTTTTTAAGAAAAAAAAATTAAATCTCTATCAAAAAAATTAATGAGAAATTCATGCTCAACTTCCAGTGGGAATGGGCATTATTTATTTTTACAATAACAACAAAATGATTAGCAGTAAATATATAAATACAAACAAAAAACCCACTAGTAAAGTTTGATTGTGTTTTATTAGAATCTGACAGAAATTCAATCAAAACTGTTGAATGGGGGAAAAATAATTTAAAAAAAATCAATTACACAAGGGATTATTGACAACAATTGACAGTTTCCCATCAAACAAAAATTATCCATCGATCAAGTCTTGAATGAAGTCTTGCAATTCTAAGAGAAAACTTTTATTTGGATTTTGATTGATTTGTCTGAGATTTTTAGAAAAATGTCAAGTAAAATTTAACATTGTTTTGGTCACGCTGAGAGATTCCAATCAAAACCAATACCGATCCGACAGTTGACCCCGCCCGTCGACAATACTATAATCAGTAGCTGATTTCAACTCAACGACAACAATTTCGTACATTCTCATTAACAATCTCATTTAAAAGTATTTATTATGAATTTATTAATACTTTTTCTGATTAATTTATTTATCTGAATTAATTAAAAAAATATTAATAAATTTACAAAAAGTTCTTTTTAATGGTAGACCGGGTTTTCAAGAATAATGTCAAATAATACACAAAACTCCACTGAGATATACCTTCTATAACAGGAATGACAAAACTTTCAAGTCTCGTGGTCGATTTTTGACTAGATTTAATCCTTACGGTCTTCCAATGAAATGATTTTAAATATCAAAAGAGTACTTTCAACTGTAATCTATTTAATTCATTTAAAAACCAACAAGGAAATAAAAATACATAAATGTAATTTTTTCCGTGGGATATCAATTATTCAAGCCTTAAAATGAACTTAAAATTTAAAATCTTATTTGAAAGCCATTTCTAAAATTGTTGATATATAAATAAATTAACTTAAAAACTTCATTTTCTCATAAATGATTAGTAATCTATAATTGATGGTTCAAAATCTGTATTGTTTTTATTCGTTGCAAAAATATGTATAACCTTATAATATAAAAACATTCCTACTCACTTTGATGTTATTCTTTGCACGTTCAATGAGATACACTATACACTATAGAAATTGAAAAAGCGATAAAAAAATTAAATTCCACACAAAAGCAAAACACATACAAAACAATGCGTACAAAATTTGGATATGTATAATTGATGCAATGAGAAAATGCAGGATTTATAATACAAGCCATAGTTCAGTGCCCAGAAATTGCCCGAGTAAACAAATGTCATATATACTTAAATGCACTAGTCTTATTCTTTTCACCAATTTTCTATGCGACTTTGCAAAAAAGCACTACTGTGCTGTGTGTGAGATGTTTAAAAATACTCTAAAGACTTCTATAAATTAATTGTAATAAAAGAAGTATTTTGAAAAGGAAACAATTCTTTTAAAGTAAAAATAATTATCAAGTAAAACTTAATTATTAGAATAGTTAAAATCAAATTTAAAATTACAATAAAAAGTCTAATAAAGTTTTATTAAATATATTAGAATATAACTAAAATTAATTTAAAAAAAAAATAAAAAAATACAGTAATTAAAAATCCTATGTTGAATGTATGTATGAATATTTAAAAAGATCCTGTCAAGAAAAATTGCATAGTTTGAATTCTCCTAACTTTGTTTAAACATTGTGTAATAAAAAATATATTTTTGAAAGCGTGAATTTATTTGTAATTTTTAATGATTGATGCAATTAACACCCGAAGTTCGGGAAAGGACGATACTAACACCGTGTATGTTCAATTGTCAGATTCTAAAAATTCCTTTACAAAACTGATTGCGTTTTTATTAGCTTAATGCCTATTAACCCTTTGCGGTCCGTAAAAAAAAGTTACCCACCAGTTCCACAATTGTTTAAATGATTTTTTGTATATATGATTTTCTTGAACTAAACTGGTCAAAACCCAACATAAATAATCTACATCAGGGATGGCGAACCTTTTTTTGACTGCGTGCCAATAAATATTATTTTTATAAAATGAAAATACATGCTTTTAAAAATTATATATAGATTCATTTCTATAATATGCTGACATGTTTTTTAATGGGATTTTTGTTGCTGAATATTTCTCGATAATGCATCAATATCCGGATCATAGTTTGACAATTTTAATGAAATACAAGCCTCCCCACATTCATCGGTAAGTCTGTTTCGTACATCAGATTTTATATTATTCATAATCGAAAATAGACTTTCACAGATATACGTTGATGAAAATATTGTTAGAATAGCTAAAGACAATTTCTTCATCGCATTAAATGTTTCTGGGAGCGAACACCATGTCTTCAACAACATATTATTCATGTTTTCGTATTCTTCTTCATTTAATCTTTTTTTTTCATTATTTTCTATTTCTTGCCTTAACTCTATAAATTTCAGCTTCCAAATAGAACTTGATTGAAACTCTGCCAACTGCATTTCTAAATTCTCCAACTGTAACCAGTCTAATTGATCAATTTTAGCAGTTTCCATATGAAACTTGTCTGGATATTTAATAAAGTTAATTAATGGTTGAAATTTTTTGAAATCTTGAAATCTATTAGCAAAATTGTCTTGTATGTCACTTATAACTTGGCTATAAAAATTTATATTAATTTCATAGACTCCATGAATAGAAAATTTTTGAAGGTGATCTTTCAACAAAGGAAAATACTTAAAATTATTGTTGTCAATATCGCGTTTAAATATTACTAATTTGGACTCAAAACCTTCAATAATATCGAACATTACATCAATTGATTTTCCGGGACCTTGCAATTTAATATTTAATTCATTTAAATGGTTGGAAATATCCGTTAAAAACATTAATTTGGTGATCCAGTTATTATCAAAAAGTTCAGGAAATTCGGTTTTTTTATCATTAAGAAATATGATAATTTCATCAAAACATTCTACAAAACGTTGTAACACAAATCCTCTACTAAGCCAGCGTACGTGATTATACATTAACAATCCATGATAATTTGAACCTACCTCTTGTAGAAGCAACTGAAATTGCCGCTTATTCAAAGCTCGAGCTGCTATAAAATTTATTATTTTGGAAACAATACTTAGAATATCATCAAATGCTGCCAATCCAGACTTCGCACATAGAACTTCTTGATGAATTATACAATGAAAATTAATAATTGGATGCCCAACGTGTTCTTGAAAAAGAGATACAAAACCAGCTTGCCGTCCTATCATTGAGGGAGCTCCATCAGTTGTAATTAACACTATTGTTGATGTATCTATCTCAGCTATTTGAAACGTTTTTATAACTAATATCACTATAACTATTATCACTAATATCTTTCCCAGTTGTTTTTGCTGATAAGGAAACTAGTGAAAGCAATTCCTCAACTATTTTTTCTCCTTTAGCATAACGAGCAATTATGGACAAGCGAGCTGAAGATGTTACGTCGGTACTTTCATCAAGACATATAGAAAATAGCTTTGCTGAACGTATATCATTTATTTTTTTAATATTAATATTTTTATGCATTTTTAATATCCTGTCTTTAACAGTATTTCGACTTATACTTAATTCTTCAATGCGCTTAAGTATCTGCTCTTTATTTTGAAAATCTTCAAATAAATGTGGTGCACATTTAATGAAAGCTTCTTTAATATAATCTCCATCGCTAAATGGTTTGCTATGAGTAGCAATAGTCTTGGAAACCTCAAAACTAGCAGCAACTAAATAATTTGTATGTTTCAAAAATGTAGTGAATGAGTTTGATTGGAAATTTTTATTTTTAACTTCACGTGCAATATATTCTTTTTGTTCTGAATCACTATTAGATAAAAGAAATGAATGAGTAGTTTCATAATGACGTTTTACTGAGGATGTTCTGCACACTACTGTATTTCCACACAACGCACACAGGGCATTGTTATTGCTTTTCATCATTCCATATTTATCAGTCCACCAATCTTGAAATGGTCTGTTAGAGCTGGCCTCTGTTTTCCTTTTCTTATTTTCTGACATTCTAAAGTTGAAACATATTATTTATTTATCATTAAAATTGTCTTCTAAAAATATAAATAGATTTTTTTTTATTAGCAAAAATAATACTAAAATAAGAAAACACAATTTTGAATCGCACTTACAAAGTTTTTAACTGAACTGAATTAGAATTAGTGAATTTCAATTTTGGCGAGAATGCAAATATTAAAACAATTTTCAATCGTACTTACAAAGTTTTTAACTGAACTGCATTAGAATTAGTGAATTTCAATTTTGGCGAGAATGCAAATATTCATATTTATATATATATGTATGTATATATTTGAAAATCCAAAGCATACTATATTCATTTTAACATTTTTTTTATATTTAAAATTACATGTTCATACTTGTACATACCTATACCTACATACGCAAATAATATAATTATATTTTAACGTTATGAATAAAGGCGCCAGAAATCTGGAAGTTCGTTTTTAAATAACAAAATTTATGCATTAAATTTGAATTGAGTTCACAATTTTTTCAATATCAAAAATGCATTTGGATTAGTCAGTACATTACATATGTATGAAAATGAAAAATATTATACGTGCCAGCGAAAATTTATCTGCGTGCCACTTTGGGCACGCGTGCCATAGGTTCGCCATCCCTGATCTACATCCTACACATATATTTGTTCTTAACACGAAATGCAAAAAAATTACATACAACGAAATCTGAAACTTCAAATGAGCAATTATTGGAATGTTGAGTTAGACTCGACATAGGACCACAAAGGGTTAAAAATTAACTTGACTTGATGTATCACCTTATTAAAAATCAATATTCTTATTTATATTCTAATGTTGAACTGAAAATTAAACCACTGACCTTAAAATTATTATGACGTTTCAAGAGATCAGATAATATGCCTTTGTAAATTATATCTTTTCAAAAAACTTTTGTTTTTTTAACCAGAGTCTGCACTATAAAGTCTAATGAATAAAAATGACTTTTAGTTAAATATTTATTATTTCACTATCAACATACTTCTTAATTGTATTTCATTTTAATCCTCTAGGCATACGAAAATCTTATTTGTTACAGACATATAATATATGGACTTATAGAGGGTACCATATATCAAATAGCTTAGGGCTTCATCAAGTCTAAATCCCAGCCTGCAATGAGATACACTCCTATAATAACTTAATTCTAGACAATTTTTAGAAAAAAACGATGAGAAAACTTCTAAATTATATTTCTGAGAATTCTGCTTTGAGCTTTCGTGAAAATGAGATATAATTATGGGATTTATTTTAAAGTTAAAATCAAATTTAATATTTCCTTATAATTTCAAACATTTCTGTTAAAACCCTTCCATTTGGTGAAAGTGAAATAATGCCACTTGTAAGATTTATTTATAAGTTATAATCAATTTATTATTTCAATAGTGTTTCAAATATTACTGAGCCTTCTACAATGCACAATAACGGAGCAAGAAAGCATAAATTGTAAAAAATATGGAATAAAACAATAAATCAACAATATCATAGAATAAGAAAAATAATTTTAATTTAGCAAAACTTTTTTATTTATTTCCACATGAAAATCCTGAATGAAACTTGAATTGCAAAATAGTTTCTCCTTCACACTCACGCTTCATTTAATTACATTTAGTTTTGCAACTGTATTCAGTGAAGCATTTATCAGATCGTAGTGAGAGAGCTGTGCTTCCTTCCAGTCACCTATAGCACATGTGGTGTTTTAATAAATAGTAATCCCTCGATTGTTTTTTCATGGGATTTTCACTAATTTGATTTTCCCATTCCCCTTTAATTACTATAAGCGTTATTAATGCTCGATAATTGTACATAATTTGAATTTAAAAGACTCCGCCCCCCGCCAAAGTTACAGATTAAAAATTATAAATATATAAACATATATTATTGGTAAATATAATTGTAATATTCAAAAATGATGTAAATAATCTTTCTTTAAAAATAAAATTATTAACTTTTTTTAAAATAACCACAAATTTTCGGCATAGCCTTTATCAAGTATAACAACTTAAATCATTTGACAAAATTTCAAAATTTTGTGTATAATAGAATTTATTGATCTATTGTCATATGAAAATGAAAAGCAAAGAAATAAAAAATTATCGAGACAAAATTGACTACATAAAAGATTATCACGTATCGTTTTTTTCATTACGACTGTAGATCAATTTTCCTCTTTTTCTTATGTAACACAAGTTTCTGACACTTGAAAAAGGCAGTAACGAAAATGTGTTTTAGATATGATAAACGAAAAGAAATTTGATCTGTATCCATAATAAAGATCAATGAAATTTTAAAAGAAAAAAAACACAGAAGAAAACATTAAAATAAAGGATTTTGCGGATAATGATCATATAATTAAATAATAATATATAAAATAAAGAACAATATTAATCACATTTTTAATTTTACTTACGATTGATTAAAGATAATTTACACATTTTCAGATGACAATCGATCAATAAATAATAAATTTACGGCGTCAAATATTGTAGAAGGCTTTTAGCTGCCTGACTATTAAAAGCGCTGTTTTCTTGAAAGGTTTAACATACACCAAGTGGTTGAAAACAAAATTGTATTTATAAATAAAAGGTATTTTAAATTGAATCTGTTATAGGCCAAAAATTTGAACAGTGCTCGATGCATGCGCACATACACATTTGTGGACCGCAGTCAAAAAACGTGGATAATTAAACACACCTTTGATTAAATATGTCAGGATATAATTAAATGCACGATTCAACTGTCATCTAATTTATTGATAACATTCTTATCTAAATTATGTCACGCGGATGTGATTTTAAAACTTGATTTAGTTATTTTTATAAAACAAGTTATACATTAACACGACATTATTATTATTATTATTATTATTATTATTATTATTATTATTATTATTATTATTATTATTATTATTATTATTATTATTATTATTATTATTATTATTATTATTATTATTATTATTATTATTATTATTATTATTATTATTATTATTATTATTATTAATATTATTATTATTATTATTATTATTATTATTATTATTATTATTATTATTATTATTATTATTTAAAAAACACCAAATACTAATAAAGATTTATTAAAAAATTTCAAACAATAGTAAAACATGAAACTACCTGATGATCGTGATCAAACTCTTCTTCGGCTTTTATAATCTTCCAAATCGGCTTGATTTGATCTCTGCTCATATTATATCCTTGAATGAGCACTATAATCATATAAGTTATTTTTTCTCATTTTCTCTCCATTGGGAATTACTTCCAAATCGCATTCGATAAATATTTCTTCATTGAATTCTATATCTTCATTTATTCCCTGAAAAAGTTGGTCATATATAACCTTATTGTCAAACTTGATTTTGGAAAATCTCACATTATAAAAGCATTTTTCCAGAGTTATTTGTTCCTAACAAAATAAATAAAAGAATAAATTCAAAGTAATTTATAAAAAATTTCCTTAAATATATAAATAATTGGACAATAAAAATAATTTAATTTGTATTGTAAAAATTCTACAGGTTTTTTCCAACGATGAAGTCGCTTTATTAAATTTTCGTTTTCCGAATTCTTCAGCGGCATCAAAATATTTCCTTCTCAATACTCCTAAATAAAAAATTATAAAATGTAAATTTTCACAAATAACAAACCTGCAATTTTTAGTTGAAATCAGTAATGATTTGAACCAGGTATTTATACTATTTTCATTGTAAACAAGATTATGTCAATTATTTCATTTAATGTTAATTATCCAAATCTGACATAATTTAATGTAAAAAAAGACAGGATTTTTAAAGGTTATAGAATCTATAATATAGATTAATTAAGGTGATATTATCACAAAACAAATATTCGTTTTATACATGTATATATTTTATATTTTATTACAACAATACATTTTTTACAATTTAACAAGTAATACACGAATTATTTCTCGTTTCTGTAGATTCACAAAACATGTACAACTATCATCGCCACAAGTATCCCCCATATTTTAATTTTACAAAAATCACAATTTTCAACATCATAGATACAGCATCTAATCGTAGAATGATTCATATATATTAATTCTGAGACATCTATTCCTGTTATTTCATAAACTTTTATTACTATAACTTCTGAAACACAATTATTTAAAGATTTGTTCATATTAGGGTAAAAATCTTCGAATTTATCAATCAAAACATTTAGCATAGTTACTAAAAAAAATTAACAAATTTAAAATAAACAACTATTAATATTAGGTTCAATCATTGCTGATTAAATATTCAAACAAATCCTCGTTACGTATACTTCTAGAAATTGATAATGATCCAATCAAATCTTTTACATCATTTATAATTCTTTCAACAATAGTATGATAATCTAAATTTTTTATACCTAGTAAAACTATTTTACCACTTGAAAAATATAATAGCATATTTTCCAGATTTGTCAACATATTGTTGTGGTTTACACTCGGGGAAATTTATCACTCCGATAGTTTCTAAAGACACACGAGGTCTATAATTCATATTTGTCAATATATTTAATAAATATTTATACAAAATTGAGTATATATATATATATAAAATTAGAAATTTTTTGACTATGAATCAGTAAAGATATCGATGTTTTTATTATAAATGAGTAATTTAAACAGCCTTTTCCTTTACGTTATAAACAATATTCACAAAAATATTTTACACCATTACAAGTTAAAAATGCTAAAGGTTTACGAATGCACTTGTAAACAGTTTCTGTGTATAGACGATGTCTCCACAGGTGAATATGATTTTTCATAAGCCATGTTTACAAGTTTGCAGATATTTTTTCTGTGATTTAGCTAATTTGCAAGTGATGTGATTTCCAGTGTACCAGGGAAAGTATGCAATAGAGTTGAATATTGTATACTTTCCTGGCGCGAAGAGAAATCTTCGCGTCTCCTTTATAGTACCGATGAGAGCCAAAAGCTAGAAACTAGTCTACTATTGGAATTTGCACTGGGTATCACAAGGCTTGTAATGTTTATATTATTTTAATGTTAGACATCCGTAAAAAATATTTTACAACATTATTTTTTAAATATATATTAAAATGGAAATAAGAAATGATGGTATATATCAAATAGTTTGACCAAGTGATAGTGAAAAACTTTATTTGTTTGCAAATCACTAATATCACATATATTCAAATCAAAATTTATCAAAAATTATTGGGTGCTGATGAGGAACATGAATTGATTCAAGATAATTCCTGTAAATTGAAAGATATGAGAATAGTAAAGAGATTTGCTAGCAAATAATCTAAAAAAACTAAAGAAAGTTTATGCCGTCATCATTATTGATTTATATCAAAAGACTAATAAAGAAAAGAATTTTAATAATTTATTCACCAAAATCAGTAGCCACGTTGACGTAACTGTTATTTTTATATAAGAATTTATTTTTATAATAAAGTGGTGTGACCTACATATTTTTCAAAGGTTTTCTTAGCCAGTGAGTTGACCTACATATTTATTTCTTAAAGCTTTGTTCATTGTCTCCCCATTTGTTAAAGAATACAAATTTATTTCTATAATATAAGTTTATCTGTCTTTGATATTAAATGGCAGTTGTTATATTATGGGATTTGATGATGATGCTATTCACTGTCTTTCCATGTGTAAAAGCATACGATTTCAATTCTATAATATAAGAGTGGTGTGACTTTCATAATATATATAAGATGTTATATTATGGCGTTATCTACATTTTAATTTAGAGACTTTGGAGCTCATTTCCATAATTATTGGATAAAATATAAAATTCTGAGTCAAATTATTAAAAATACAAAATTGCATTTCAATATTCAAGAAAAACATTACTATTATAATTTTAACGTTTATGAATAAAACAGAATTTTAATTTTTATACAATTATATTTCATTATCCTAGGGAGAAGAGTAAGGGAGGATTTTTCATTGGGGAATATCGTACTAAAATCATCTTGACCTCAGTTGCATTGAATACATAATTGAATACATTACAATAATGCAAAAATATTGTAAAAAATAATAAACATGCAAAAGTATAAAAATGAATAATTGAACCGGATAAAGTTAAATGATTCGAATTGATCAAGGTGGATAATTCATTTACCAATTAATATTAAATTGTTCAATATAAACAAAATTTAATTAATAATATTCATATTTCACTGCGTAATTGAATAATTAAATAATTTGAAAAATTACCAGACTCTGATTGAAGAGAAATAATTTCCGAAAGAGTTGAGGGAATTGTTGACAGGGATCTTTGTAAATATTGAGAAATTATAAAGATAAGCAATTTTGATGAGTTAATTATGTCTTCTGCTTTCAAATCATAATTAAATAGCGGTAACTTTCATGTGTCATGAAATATGTTTGACTTATATAGGAATATGTTTGGATAATGGTATTGTACCATTTCTACTATGTGACGTTTCCCCCTTTGCAATAATCACATCTTTAGGTCGGAAGCTATTATACGACTCGGTGAATAATTATTATGAATTAAATTATATATTATGTGTTATTGTTATTTTCAATGCGATGGAATTATTATTATTATTATTATTATTATTATTATTATTATTATTATTATTATTATTATTATTATTATTATTATTATTATTATTATTATTATTATTATTATTTAATATTTTTTATTCTTACTCTTATTTTTATTATTATTACTCTCTCTATATTAACTGCGCTGATGTATGTTTGTATGTGCCACGCAAATTTTGTGAGGCCAAATTAACCTATTTCCCGTGATTGGATTGAGCTGAAATTTGCAAGTAGATTCGTTGTCGAGAATATTGATATTAATATGTCAAATTTTGTGTTATTTCTTTATTTCAATATAAATTCTTATCTAATCATTAACTTCGGATTTAAAGGATAACGTAAATATATCTAAAATATGTTGAAATTAAGAGAGTAAGAGAGTTTCTAAAACAATGTTTTTTATTGTTGATTTATTTTTATTCTTATTATTATTATCACTATTGTTATTATTATTATGAATTATTTTTTATGATTGCTGTCACCCGAGATATTCTCTAATATCGTGTATTATAAATGATTTTATATATTTTTATAGAAACTTTATAATTTTGAATATCAGTAAATCCAAATGTAAAACAAAAATAATTTTATTCTTAAAAAAACTTTCTGTTTTTTGCATTTTTTTCTACGCTACCTTTTTAATTTAAATTTTAATTTAAAGTTTTAAATGAAATTCTATTTATTTTCCATTCAAAAATTCAAATACAATTAATAAACGTTTTTATTTTGGCTATTTAATAACGATGGTAATTATTTCATATAAATAAAAGAACAACACTTTTTAAAATAAAGTTTTACAATATATTTTGACAATTCGTTTGTCATCATCAGACACTAAATAACGCCAATAAAAATGAATATACTGATAGGTTATTAGTAATTGCATAATTATATGTGTGTAATCCAGTAAAACTAATTAATTCTTATCAAATGAATTAAACACACACGATATACCAGTGCTTAATGAATTTGGCATATTAACTTTTGGGTTAAATGATTTTATCATCGGTTCCTTACAAAAAATATTCTCCCAATAGTTTATTGAATACTTAAATAACAATATAAAACTGGAAATGCCTATTTTCAAAATTTATGCTCTTTTTAGGCTTAATAAGATTACTGTTTCCACTCAACTGGGTATGCCCAATATAAATCTCGCAGGGAAATTTATAACACCAATCTTTCAAAATGAATTTATTCTTCTTGAAAAAAGTCCTAAAATAAAAAGCTGAGCAGAAAAATAAGTCTTCTGAAACATTTTTTGAACATCTGATTCATAATGGCACTGTAAAATCTATTTAATCAAATAGTTTATTAAAATATAATACTGGTTCCGTTAAAATGCTAACTTTTGAATTTAAAATACTTTATAATATTTTAATATTAATGTCCATAAGACTATAGATCAATACAATATATAAGGTACTCGATATTTCGGCACAGCTTTTTTTTCAATCGATCACATTTCTACATTTTTTATAAAAGAACTTAATAATGTTACTGTATAGAATATACAAAAACATATTCGTGTGTTGAAAAATATTTTAAGAATTACATTTTATGTAATAAAATTTCGAGGTAGAAAAATAAATGAAACATACAAATACAATACATTTAAACAAATACACACAAACATGCGATAAAATTTATCGTTTTATGTTTTACAGTTTTTGAAATAGATCTTTACTCATTATTTATCATATACTAAAAAACTATAATTTCATTTTAAAAATAAATATTTTCCTAGGCTAACAAAATAGTGTTTTTAAGGATTTCAATTTCAATCCATGAATATTCAAACAATAGATCAAATACAGTTGTCAAACAATTATTAACAACGGGACAACACCGTGGTATAAAAAATTGCCAAACTTTACCGAAAGCTTTGGAACATTATGATAATTTCCTTTCTATTAATTCGGTAATAACTATTCCGTAATAACTATTCCGTGTACCCATGAAATAAGTTTCAGCATCTTGAAACGAATGAAAACATGGCCAAGGTCCATTCTCTCAAAGACTCGGTTATCAGATTTATGAATGAAAAGTGTGGGCAGATAAATAAAAATTCAGTTCTTATACAATAGGTGATGATTGAAATTATTACTATTATTACCTATAATAGTAATATAAACTTACTTTCTTAATTACCCAGCTTCAATCGGAATAAATTTAAACTCATTCTTTATTTATTATAATTAATCTTTATTCATTCTGTTATCACAAATTTATTTCAGTACTTGGCTATAGAAAATATTTTTAGTCTTTTGTTAATTATCGACGATGATAAACAATGTTGAGAGAACTTTCGACCTTGACATTCCTCCACACAGCTGTCCACTCGAGAAGCTCTCATTTATCAAATTCAAGTCTGTGACTGAGCAAAAAAGTCGAAAGTTAAAAATAGAGAAGTTGACCTAAATTGGCAGTCAGAATATATTATTTTTTGTTTCATTTATTTTGCATATTGATAAATACATGTCTTATTTTGTATCCATGCAATACTAAATTCTATAATACTAAAGTTTCCAGATTTTTACCACACCAAACCGGGACAGTCTGGTAACCCTAATTATACAAAAGGAAATAATTCCAAAAACAAATTAAATAAAAATTTATTATTGTGATTTTTTATTATTATTATAAACAAAAGCTATATTTTGAATTAAAATTCAAATTCGAAATAATAAATTAAAAATTCTCCATCTAATGAAACATATTTTTCTAGTAATAATTAAATTAATTAAATTAATTTAATTAAATGCTCAAATAGACACGACTTTGTGAATGTTGGATAAATTATTAATCAGTATTAGCATTGGAATAATTGAAACAATTGTACAGGCGGTTGAGCTACAGATTTATAAGAAATGGGAAATCTGTAAAAAAACACAAAAATTGTGAAACATTTTAATCCAAATCTCGAAGTAATGACAGACAACTATTTGTTTAACTGTAATATGAAAGACGCAAATTTCCTTAAAAATCCTAAAAATATTTACTTCACACGTTAAAAAATCTGAAATCTGTGGACCAATAAATAAAATGTCGACTTTTCTACAATGGAATAACAAACACCCAAATATTAATTTTATTCAATTTTAAATACAAATTCAACATAAAATAAATTCTTAATTACATTCAATCATTTCAAGATATAAGCTTTAAATATATAATTAATTAACGGTTAAATTTTTGAAATATAAAAGTAATTAAAATTTTTCTTCAATTTAATTTTGATATTTTTTTCTTCGCGGACCACTCGAAAATACTCCAAAGCAATGACAAATCAACCTTTCAAATAAATGGATTATCCAGGAAATAGTAGCATTTTTAAATGGGACAAATGGTCCTAATAATAGGGTAACACTGCAAATATAGGTATTTCATTTATTAGTATGACCTTGAAATTGTGGAGGACTTTTTTCTAATTTAAAAGTGTTTTATTTTATTTTGATTATTATTATTTATTCATATTCATTGCGACTATATGTAAAAATTTTTATTCTCCAGTACCACAAACGTTTGATTTACAGACTTAATAAAAATAAATGAGATGTTAAAAAAACAAATCAAAGGTGAACAAAAAAGTTAAATATTTTACTGATATTATTATTTTATTTTAATTGATAATTATTAATAATTTAGCTGTGAAAATGCAAAAAATAATTAATTTACACATTTATAGTAAATATTTAATAATCATTAACATATAGAACATACCGTATATACTCGCGTATAAGTCGAGAAATTTACGTCAAATTTTCAAGTCAAAATAGCCACTTCGACTTATACGCGGGTCAAAAAACGTACAAATTAATTTTTAATGAAATCATTAAACCTTTTTTTATTTTTTCGACTTATAAGCGGGTTTCCAATTTAGGACTTAAAAACCTCTTAAAATTTACTCGACTTATACGCGAGTATATACGGTAATCAAATTAAAACAAAGCACAATGAAATTAGAAATAAAAAATTTCAAGGTCATATATATATATATATATATATATATATAAATTAAGGAATATTCAAAGTTTAAAGTTCGCATTTTCCACGGAATAAAAAGCATTAAAAAATTCCGCTCCAAATATTTCTAGATTATGATTAAACTAATTAACGACTCCATTAAAGCATACGTAAACGAAAAGAAGAATTATAAAATATGAAATTAAATTGCTAATGGGCGTAGATATTTTTTAACCCAATATAATAAATTAAATTAAAATCGTGATACATTTTTTAAAAAAAATGGAAAATTTAAAATTCAATTAGGAATTTCTAAAATTACAGAATATCGTCTTGTCTCACAGAGAAGTCGAATGAAAATAAATGAAATATTCATTAATAAAAGTAGAATGGGTAAAAGAAACTGAAATCTGCCCTACAATCAAATTCGATAATGAGTATAGAAAGTTTAAATTGAAAATAGAAAAAAAATACTCTTCAACAATAAAAAATTTCTTTTACAAAGAATTTTTTTTTCAATGATTAATTAAATTTCATTAGATCAAGTTACTTTTGTTTTACTGCAGTCAGTACCGGAAACTTCACACAGACATAATGACGAGTTCAATAAAACAAAGTAGCTAATAAAATTAATGTATTTAAAATTTTAATTTAATCATAGAAATTTGATTTTAACACATTAATTCGATTGTAAAAAAGTATTTCCAAAAAAACTTAAAATTGTTAAAAAATCTTTAGGTTTCAAGGTTGAACAGGCATTATACAAATTCCTGAGTAAGGAAGGACCATTTGATAAATTCAAAAATACACATTCGGAAATAAAATTTAAAATTGAATACACAAAGGAAGGATATTCAATATATATTGTCAAAATGTGTTGTCAAAAGATGTTGTCAAAAGGTGTAGAGATCTGTACAGAATTTATGTCAATAAATCGCACATCTATTTAATTGGAAAAGTGATTCATTCACTAAGAAGAACTAATTGCTAAAAGTATGACAGGTAAATTTTATATAAATGTTAGCCTAATGGAATGAGTTATATATGTAAGCATAATAATGTTTGTAAATGAAAATAGACATAAATAGAGTCATTTGTAAGGTTTTGATGATAAATATTTACAGATCAAAATCAATTTTCTGAATGCTTTTGCAACAAATATTTAAAAATTTTAATTAATTATATTTTTTGTGGTTTTTATTTGTATATATTTTGTATGTTATGTTATATATTGGATTACACAGCCATTGTTTATTGTATAAATGAATCTTTAATTTAGTAGTTTAGTTACACGAAGACGACAGTCCATCTATCAAAATATGTCATTAAAGTATTTGTCTATAAATGAAACTTTTCTTAATTTTCAACAAACACTTTATTTATATGGAGATGGTGATTCTTCGAAGTCATTCACATTTTGTATAATAGTACTTCGTTAATTTGTTGAATTTCATTAAATGTTATATATAGGCTACCAAAAGGTTGAGTGGTTACATTATTTGTATTATTTAATTATTATTATATTATTTGTATGAAATTATATTGCATTATATTATTATTATATTGTATTATATCATATTTTATTATTATTTTATTGTATTATATTATTATTATAAAATTTGAATTATATTTTTTTGTATTATATAATTGTATTATATAAATAATTATAAATAATTATTATATAAATAATACAATAATTGATTAATTGATTAATTATTTAATTTTTTAATTTTTTAATTTTTTAATTTTCTATTTAATAATTAATTTATGTACCACCCAAAACTGGTATATAATATAGGAATATTTATTATTGTTAAATAAGATACCTGGAATGTTTCCAAGGTATTTTTTGGAAAATTTTGCATTTTTACTATTAATTTAAAATTTAATTGAGTGACTATAATTGAGGAAAAAATTAAACTTAGATTATAGGTTGACACATTTCCTGACATTTTATGAAATTTAATTCCACACTTCAAGGGTTAATACAACTTTAAAATAATTATTTTATATAACAATAGTACAAATTTAAATATCCTAGTAAAAATTAACAAAGGTTTTGTTAAATTTAAAAATATTGAATATAGAATTTATAAATGTCAAAGGACCATTAATTGAATATATATTAATCGCCTTGAACCTTGTTTCATCTAACTCTGTGATAAAAAGATAAATATATTTTGTTCAAATTTCTCAATTATGGATGGTTTAAAGGTATGAAAAAAACCGTAACTCTAATAAATTTTAATAGTATTTTGGAGACAAATAAATCAGAATATTAAAATATATTTGAATATATGAACTAATAATAATTGAATAACAAAAATATTCATCAACAAAAGAGAAAAATATATTCCGATAAAAATACCTTTGTCAAACTAAGCTATAACTGATGAACTAATATTGACATCCGGAAACGAACTATTTGCTTCACAGGTGTATTGACATATGACGTGAAAATATTATCGTTATTATTATTATTATTATTATTATTATTATTATTATTATTATTATTATTATTATTATTATTATTATTATTATTATTATTATTATTATTATTATTATTATTATTATTATTATTATTATTATTATTATTATTATTATTATTATTAGTGTAGCAGGTAAAGTATGCAATAGAGTTGAATCAACAATATTGTATACTTACCTGGCGCGAAGAGAAATCTTCGTGTCTCCTGCATAGTACTGATGAGAGCCAAAAGCTCGAAACTAGTCTACTATTGGGATTTGCACTGGGTATCACAAAGCTTGTACTGTTTATTTATTATTATTATTATTATTATTATTATTATTATTATTATTATTATTATTATTATTATTATTATTATTATTATTATTATTATTATTATTATTATTATTATTATTATTATTATTATTATTATTATTATTATTATTATTATTATTATTAGATTACGCTTTCTCATTTGTTAAGAATATTCATACATGGAGAACAATTTTTCAAAGACTGTCGTTAACTCGTATTTATATTATTTATATATTTTTTTATGTCTGTTATTTATTTACATTGAGCATCGAAAATAGAAATTATTATAAAAAATAATTATTTTGATTAATAAAAAAAAATAATATTTTCTGAAATAATTTCTTTTTAAAATAAAATAAATGAACATTGTAAACCATATTTAATTGCCATAAATGGGGTAACTTTCGTGGTTTTCCTAACCTCTAGAGACCTATAACAAGTAACTAAAAGAATTCATTAGGAAATAATAAATATCCTTAATAGATGTGGCATTTATTATATCTGACTCCATTCGATTAAACTGATCATTTCTAGGCAATTAATAATCATTGGGAAAATATTTTTCATATTAATCTTATAGAAATTCATAATAACTCCCAAGATGAGGTTTGAGTAGGTTGTCAACTTTAGAGGATGGTCTGGTTTTTAAGACAGAATTGGATGTTACCTTCGAATGACATTAACATTAAAGACCTATTTTTGCCATATGTAAATCAATCGTTATACATAATTGTAAGGATATTAGATTAAGTAGGCATTTAGTAGTTTGTTTCTTCAGAAAGAAAATATGGTCAATTGACTGAGGTTAGATTTGAATTTTATATTAGTTATTCCACCTATTTTGTGACTACCAACACTGGTATAGATAGTATAAAGAATTTAGCAGTATAAAGAATTGCCTAGACTTCAACAGACACCTGAAGGCGTTAATGTTAACTTTTAATGGGCATCAATAATTTGGGAAATTTTAAAAAAATGTGTTCGAAAAAAAAATTTGGAATTATTTTTTTAATTTTAATATTTATTTTATTTTTTCACTGGTTATTCCATTTTATATTTTTTTCGGTATTATTTTATCTATGAACATTTCGTTGCTATGAGAAATTAAAAAGGATTTCCTTATAAACAAATGTTTTCTCATCTACTTGTTTAATTTATGCTACTACCGAGAAACCATTATTTTATATAATAATAATAATAATAATAATAATAATAATAATAATAATAATAATAATAATAATAATAATAATAATAATAATAATAATAATAATAATAATAATAATAATAATAATAATAATAATAATAATAATAATAATAATAATAATAATAATAATAATAATAATAATAATAATAATAACACTTAGTAATATTGCAGCAATGTATATTAAAAAGCTTTGTGATAATCATTAGTGATACTTTTTCAAAATTTAAAGAAATATAAATTTATAAGAAATATATTATCTCCAGTTATAGTTGTTAATTAAAAATGTTTTATAAAAAATCAGTTGCAATCATCAAGTCAATTCGATTCAATTTATAACTTTAAATAATCCGGGAAAAATAAGATTTTAGCTCATATTTTTCCAAAATTATTTCTGCGTCCTTTTGTCCGATTTTCTAGACATTATTTAATTAGCGTTGATGAATCTTAATGTTAGACAGTGACAAATTGCGTGAGGAAGAATAGGGAGCTTTCATAAGCTAATTGTGAACATAAACTGGGGAAACATTCAATCTACCACTTATTCAGAATTGCCTATAGATCTTTATAATTTTTGGGAATATTCATTTAATTTTAATTGTAAAAGGGCACAATAATTTGTTTTAATAAAATGAACTTGCTATCTAACATATAGCTAAATAATTAGTAAAGTTTTTTCAATTATCTTTGTTCTATGATTTCTTTTATGCCAAAATGCCTAAATTACGGTACATTTAGCCATAAAATTAAGGTCTAATATAAGACAATTAATTAATATATAGAAAAAATAAAACCACACCTACTTGAAATAAGTAAAAATTAAAGGCGGCCCTCATCAATTAAGTGCATTGACTATAAAAAAGCAGAAACATAATTTTGATGAGAAAAATAAAATGCACGCACATACACTAGACACAACAGCCCCACAGTAAAGAATAAGCCTGTCTGCGTGGAATAAAAGCATCTATAATATTAAAAAAATTAATACCCCTATATTATTAAAACACACAAACTTACCAGTGTGCAGAATTTTAATATTGCATGGGATAAAGCATATAATATAGAAAGTGAGAAAGTGAAAGAAAAAATTTATTTAACATACAAACACAAAATATAATAAAATATGCATATAATCTTTTGATATGTAGAAATGTTGCATCGAATAAAAGTATTATAAAACTTCAATGTTTAAAATTTATTAAAAAACATCGCCGAAAATATTTTTGAGCTGAATCGGATAACTCTACTTTGGGTTGTAGAGAAAATGACTAAAAGCTTCGTAAGATTTATTTATTAAATTATATTATAAATTTAATATTTCTATAGAATTTCATATATTTCTGTTGTAGTGAAAAAGGAATTCGAGCACAGGATGAAACGGAACTGCCATAGACTGAGGATGATTTTAATTTTTCAGAGAATAATACTAAAAGAATCAAAGTCAATGCGTTGCTTGATGATGCTAGCGCAGTCAGCTACATAAGCCAGAAAGTATTAGAGGTGTTAAACTTAAAAAGAAAAGAGGAAATAACGACAGTGAGTGTCATCGATGGG